>JAYJMB010001489.1:0-16565 GCA_036873735.1 Pouteria campechiana
GTGTGAGGTGTATGGTGTATTTGGAATGAAAATTGTATGGTGGTGTGGTGGATTCATTGTCATCATGATGCAACCGCGGTCCTGGGGGAGCCTGTGAAGTTATAAGGATGTTGTGTAGATTACTGGAGAAATATTGGAGAGTATAATTTTTACCTTTATGAAATATAATTAAAAGAATATATCATAATATATGATGAAAGGTTGTACTTAGGTGGACAACCCTATTTTCAAGGGAGACTCTGTCCAATTTTCTGTAGCAATTAGGTTACCAAAAAAAATATATCAAAGCAACCCACCGGGAGGTGGGAAAATCATGGTATGATCATGTGGATTTACGGTGTAAAATGGAGTAATGACCTTAGGAGGGTGGTGCATTATAGAATCATAATGAATTCTTCATTCTCTAAAATAATTTATGTAATATGCTTGCATTTAAAATTTTGCAATAATGATTATTCACGCCAAGAATATTTGTTTTCATTTTAGCTTTCTAGACTAAAATCATCATTAGCATTGATCAAGTCTTAAGACAAGCTTTGTTGTTGTCAAAATTATACAATAATCCTAACATTCTCCCCCATTTTGATGATGACAAAACTTGAAGACTTGTAACATTTAAAGGTCATGCCAATGAGCCAATAGCAAACTCCCCCTATTTAATTGGAATGTGTAATCCTGTGGAGTTTGATAAAGACAGGTCATGATGTATGATTCTATTCTCCTCTTAGAAGCAAGTCATGATAAGCATCTTTCCTAATACCATTCTAATTTCTTAAACAAGTCTTTGTATATTTTTCTCCCCCTTTTTTTAGCATAAAAAAGGTGTATGAAATGAATGAGATATGTCTCCCCCTTAATAGCTAGAAGATAGGACAAGTAAATGCAATCAGAAGCATGGTATGGGATCAATACTTTCATATGAAATATTCTATTATCCTTTGTTATATCAAATCACACATAGCAGAAACATATAAAGCATGGTTCATTCTTTCCTAAGTCTTCTTTTGTTCCAAACTCCCCCTTTTTGTATTGAGGTTATGACTTACAAATCTACACATTTCTCCCCTATTTCATTAGGTTCCTAAAGAGTTCACAACCATATATGGATCTTGGTCCTATACAAAGCATAACTATGAGCATGAGAAATGATTAGTTTTCAGCAATATAAAGAACTAATTCATGTCATAAGCAATATCCAAATTATAATTGAAGTTTTGAAGATATGTAAATAGTTTTCAAACATGCATCAATTCATATATCATTTCAAGGATGCATCAAAATCATATTTCTCATTTAAACACAAAGAACATGGAATTGACAGTCATATTTCACAAAGAAATTGCATAAGAAACTTTATCACATCTTTTTAAGAATGAAAACATCAAGTTTTAATCATATAAGTTGATAAACACACATCATTTCAGTCATTCAATAATTATGATATGACAATGCATGATCCTAGTTGTTCTATTGGTTTTTTATCATTAGTTTTTAGTTTCTTGATGTTATTCAATGATGGCAACACTGAATTTTTCATAATATAGATTGGGATTTCTATCATTTTGATCATTAGGTGATGCTTTGTACAACCTAAGTTGCTTATGTTCCTTTCTTACTATGGTAGACTGAGAAATATAACTGAGGGTAATTTCTATCTACACCTTTTAGATTTGTCTATAGCTCTCTATAGACAAATCAATAGACAAAGTCAATTCATTTGTTGAGAAGTTGTCCGAACTATCAAGAGTTGTCTATAACTTACAATAGACAAAGGTACTTCATCTGGTGAATAGTATGAAAAGAACTTCGTCTGCTCCTCTACAATTTGTCTGTTACTTATCACAAACAAACTAGAAGATGAAGTTAAAGTACTCCAAATCTCTAAAGAAAGGTGCTCAAAAAATTTCAACTCTTTACATAGCACATCTTAATATGATATACATGTGAATTGAACATTTCTTAGGCTTTCTCAAGTTTCTTGAATTCACATGCTTAGAAATCAGCAACTTTTCAGCTATATCTTCAGGAATGTTGATTTTTTCTAACCTAAACTTTGGATCATCAAAGGAAATTAGATTTCAGTGCTTAATCCAAGGGTGCTTTATGAAATTTTCTTTTTTAATACTTATGAGATCAGATTTGCAAGAAACATCATTATTTCTACTTGAAAGGCATCTCATTATGAAACTTGAATTGAGTGGGACAATTTGAAACAGATATCACTTTTCATGCTCAATTAGACCATAATCATTAAATCATCTTTAAAAATTCATAAGCCTTTTGTATGTCCTTATATGCTCAATATGTACTTTTACAAATCTATTTATACCATAATTTATGCACCTTATCAATTGTACAAATCATCCAAGAGCCATATTTCAGTCTTCAACATAGGATTTGATTACAAAAGAATTTTGTCAATGCAAGGTTGCACATTTAGGAAACTTCTAGTACTTGTGGAGTCAGATTTGGAAAATGTTCTCAACATAAACATTATATACCTTGTTATAATGTTTATGTTGAAAGAAATTTATGCCTAAAACACTGAAGCTATCTCTAGTAGCTGAAATTTAGTTTGAAATTTCACCCTATAAAAAAGGCATCACTTTGAGGCCTAATAAATCATAAAAGGAGGCTGATTTAGTAAATATTATTAACATAAAACTTATATCCTTTTAAACTGTCCATCCAAAAAATTAAGAATCACTTAATTCTGAGTTTTTAAGAGAAATTTATGGTCAAAATACTAAAACTTCTCCAGATGATGCGAAAGTTGCATAAAATAGCTTGGGATGAAACATACTATCATCTATTATTTGAATTTCCTCATCATACGATTTCAAATTGTATATTCTCAAACATTATTATAGACATTGTGATCATTAATAGTAGGAATAATGGATGAAGTTTAGTGATTTATGACATGATCATAACTTTTAAGCATTCACAAAGATTTAAGTTATTTTGTTAATTGTTTCAATCTTGGAAATTCAAGCCTTAATCATGATTACAAAAGGAATGGCTAGGCATTCTATTCGAGACCTTAAACCATGAGGTTTCTCAAGCAGGCTTGACTATGCCTTGGGACTGTAATTATATTAAGGATTAATTATTTTACATATCAATTTAATTTTTTCAAAATGATCTAGTTCATAAAAATTCAATTCAACTCAAATCTAAAGCTGTTAAATGTACACTTCAGGAACATTAACAATATATGGTAGTAAAATGCATATGTTCAATGTACTCATCAATCAAATATATACATCAAGTTTGGCAAATGTATACCTCTTTTGTCACATCCTTTTTCAATTTCCACATTTGAGCTCATAAATGATGACGTCAATCTTGACCTTTCATTTCAACGCTTGATTTTCTTTCCTCAACTTGAAGTTTGTAGATTTAGAAGATGATCTTGTTTTTTCATCATTCTTCTTCTTCCATTTGCTCATTTCAAGCTTTTCCTGTATACAATTGAGAGATTCTTGCACTTTTTCTTTCATTAGCAAAATCAAATAGATGGGAGTTTTGTGCAGCAACTTAAACAATGTAATTCCTTTTTATCATGAAATAGTATGCAGTTAAGAATCTAAGCTGCTCTGCAAAATAGAATATACTTCATTTTAAATAGATCATTCATACTTAAATTGTTTGATTCTTATACAAATGTGTTCTTTTTCCTAGGTGTCTATAAATTCTATCTCAATTTATGTTTTAATTTTTTATCATAAATTTATTTGATTTAGGTTGTTCTAAACTAAACTTTAAGATTCTATTCATATCAAATAATATACAAATGAAATTATATAAGAGACAAATGAGTAACTGGATTAAGTATGAACATTAAAAGAATACAGAGGAGTTTGGGTTTGAGTTGTCATACTTGCACCTAGTTTTCCTTTGTCTCTGGCTTCTTTAAACATCTTCTTCATCCAGTATCAAGAATCCATTTGTCCTTTGATGGAGCTTGATAGATTTTCCTTTCTTCATTTTCTTTCTTCACATTTCTTTCTTTCGCAAGTTGCTTCTTCTTAACTTGTGAGGATTTCTCAATTGCTTTAGCTTTTTGTTCTTCGATTTGCATTTGAGGCTTAGCAATTTCTTCTTCTTCTTCTTTAGGTTGTTCCCTCTCAACCCATGAGTCATTTTCTTTTGCAGTTTGCTCCTCCTTTTCTTCTATTCAATTTCTAGCACTCAAATCAATCTCAATAGCAACATTAGTTTCATTTGAGTGAAAACCAACTTGCCGCTCATAAATTGTCTGTAACTTATCCAACATTTCTCTTGCACTTTTACAGGTTAAGAAAAAGATGCAAATGATGGCGTAGGGAGCACATAGTAAGGCATTCATAGCTTTGACATTTTCTTGCCTTCTCTCTCTTCATCCTCATTTAGACTAATAAAAATAGTTTTCCATGATTTGAGGTTATTAGTTGTAAGATGTATTTCCAGTCTCTTCTTCATTTTGTATAATCGGATCCATCATAATATTGAAGTTGGGAGGTAGAGTATCCTTCACAAAACATAGAGGATGATAGTATTGGGTTAGCCATGCAGATCTCTATAATTAGTTATGTAGTCCACTCTGATGCCACTTGTTGGTTCCCATAGGATGACAATACCTAAAAGGGGAGGGGTGAATTGGGTTTATAAAAATTTCTTTCTTGTCCCTTACAAGATTACTTCCCTCTTTTCATGCTAGTATGTTGTGCAATGTAAACTATATAATAGAGTACTATAGTGCAAGAAAACAAATAAACAAGCACACAAAAATAAGATAATTTTTATAGAGGTTTGGGAACCCCATCCCAACAACCACTCTTCTAAGAACACACACTCATTGTGTCTTTGATTCTACTATATCCCATATAATGGAACTACAATAGTGCTCCCAGCACTCTTTTAGATTCTAGCATTCTTTTAGTTTTCACAAGCTCACCTAGAAACTCATTGGTTTCAAAGATCACCATTAAACTTGGTAGTTTTCTAGAGATCACTAAAAACTCTCTACTTTTCAGATTAACTAGAAAACTAATACACTTTACAAAGTGTTACACCGAAGCACTGAGGAAGATGTGATCCTTTAGTACCTTTATGTAATATAGAAATATATTCCCTAAATGTAGAGAAAATGACCATAGTGATCTAAAGGTTAAAGCTCATTAAAGATAACTTAAGGTTAAGCTCATGGCTACGGTGAAAAGATTTGCATAAGCTTTAGCTCATTTGAAAAGTATTCCTTTACCTACTTGAATCGTCTCACCTCTTCTCCTTAAATAGCTCTCTTGAAAACTTGACCTTTGGAGAAACATGATCTTCATTAAATGGAGAGACGAGAGTAGATGAGCAGGAAATAAATATAGAAGATCGTTCTAATAATCTCTCATTTGAAAATGACATCTTCTAATTAATTTTCATATGCTTAGAAACGTTCTATAGTGCAAACCTTGTCATAAAATAAGGTGAATGGCTGGTTCAGGCAATTGATAAATGAGGAGATGCTGTAGCTCTGACTTGATTCATGGTTTTAGAAAGAAGATAATAAATTCTGATAAATTCAACTACTCTACTTTGACTAGTGATTTTTGCATTTGTCTAAAGTTAATATCAGACAAAGTCTCTCTCCAACTGGACAGAGTCTCTTTGTCTCCTACTTTGTCCATATTTTATTCAAGATGAATTTGGGTTTCTTCATTTTTCGATAGATGTGTTTTCTTCTTTGAACTTCTTCTTCCATCCGCTACCTTTTCATTGTTTCTTGAGATTTTGAATAGAGTATTCAGATTAACATCTCAGAGCAGATTTCAAAATCTCTTTAACTTAAACTTTCTGAAATGTTGTAGATGGTTAGAACAAATATCTATAGCCTTTCACTTGGAGATTTGAATGGGTTCTAGATGTTTGAATCTTGTTTAGCACTTAGAACCTTCAAGCATTTCCTTTTGCTTCAATGGATTGTCTATTTTTACAATCCAAAAAGGTTGTGGACTGCTTGGAAAAATATTGTTGCAAGATATAGCTACTGGAGAGTGTCGAGTTTTCAATATTTGAAAACAGTGAATTTTCACTATAGTAAGTTACTATAGCAGATCACTATAGCACCACTTTCTCTGAAGTAAATGTTAGACGAATATGGTTGTCTGCTATTGCTATAGCAGATCATTGTAGTACTACTTTGTTTGTTGATTTGTCTGAACTATCAGACGAATCTGCCTGCTTAAAAGGTTGACCGTTGGTACTATAGCAAATCACTATAGCAGATCACAATAGCACTATGTTTGTTACTTCGTCTATTGATTGTTTGAAGCTTTGTCTGTAGGTATTATAGAAGGTTATTGTAGCAAATTAATGTAGTAAGTTACTATAGCAAATCACTGTAGCACTTTGTTTGTTACTTCATCTGTTAATTCAAACTTCGTCTTCCACTTCGTCTATTACTTCATCTGCTAATTTGTTTGAAGCTTTACTTTCTCTTCTACTTTGTTTTAAACAAACTTTGTCTGGCACTATAGCAGTATTGTAGCATTTTACTGTAGCAAAATTATTGTAGCCGCGAACCTGCACTTGGAAATTTCTACACTTTTGCCACATTGTTAACTTGACATTTTTCATTATAAATCAAAATATATTTATTCACATATAATATACATGACTTAGATTATAGATAAATGATTTAAGAAAAATTTCTTTTTTATGTAATGAATATCTTCTATGAATCACACCTATCAAAATATGTTTATCCCCACATAATTTTCACAAGTTGTAGAACATGGATAGATCACATTGTATTTTTTAATGAAAGATTAAAGTGATAACTTCATAAAGCACTTGATATGTCTATGATCTAACATATAATAAACAATGTTAATGCACTATGGATCATAATGAAGTCTTCATTTTCTACAACTATTTATGTAATATGCTTGCATTCAAAATGTTGCAATAATGATTATTCATGCCAAGCATATTTGTGTTCATTTTGGCCATCTATACTAAAATCATTATTAGCATTGGTTAAGTCTTTAGATAAGTTTTATTATCATCAAAATTACACAATAATCCCAACACTCACATGTCTATATCATAGGCCAATATAGGATATTCCAAATCCCAAACATTTACATATAATAAAACAATAAAGGATGAATCTGGGGATCACTACCCCATTAATCTAACATGCAAAACTTTATGCATGCGAATGTCACAACCATACATATATATATGAAATAATCATTCATTGGATACTCCATGTCCCCAATGATTCATACATTCATGTCACATCATCAATTTCATTCTTTAAAACAGCATGGGATATCTACCATCCCTCATCCAAAACACGCATGCATAAAAACAAACATGGATAACCACTATCCCCATCTATTCATTTGAATTAAACTGGGGTGCTTACTTAACTTAGGCCTTTAGTTTCAAACCACATTTCTCATGATCTCTACCTTTCCATCCTTCTCAGATCATCCTGTATAAAAGCACCATGCATAATCATGTATTCAATGCATTAAATTGGTACCTTTTTCATAGCCAATCTCAGGCTATGATCATCAAACATATGCTATAGACTAGTTAAACTAGGGTTTTTCTACAATTATCATAAGAACCCTTCTTGCTTGATATATTTATTTGGTATCTTACATGATTAACATTTAAACAACTTATAAACAACTCAATTAAGCTTTAAATCTACTCAATTCATGGTTTGAACAAATTCACAAGAATCCTCATTAACCCCTAACTAGGGCATAATCATAAATTCGATTTGATTGATCCAAATCACTCCATGCCAGTTCTAAAACATTCTAATCATGCTATTAATCATTTTCCGTGTGATAAATTCAATAAAAATCAAGAAATTCCCAATTTCCACTATGCATGAAAACCCTAATTTAGCGAAATCCAAAATTTCTCTTACCAAATCATAATAATCACTCTATTAACTCATTTCCCCCATGAATTTATAAGCTTATACATCAATTTAAGCCTTAAAATCCACTATTGCCAAGACCCTAAAAATCAAAAATTTGGAATTCGATCGAGAAATTGAGCTTACCTCCGCTTTCAAGAATAGGTGTCCTCCCTAAACAAAGGACCAAGCTCCCAACTCCCTATTACTCCTTCCATGTTGTGGAAATTCCACTTTTTTTTATTTTCTTCCATTTTTCATAGTTCAAATTGGTGAAAATTTGGTTTAACTAAAAGATCATAAGTTTTTCTAGCTATATAAGATGATTCCTTAGCTAAAACGGCAAGAAATGATGCTAAATGGGGCTAGGGCAAAAAGGGGAAGAAAACGGGATGGACTAGTGTAACACCTGAGGGTGTTAATTTTGAGTAATTACATGTTTAATCACACTATAGTGTTATTGAGTGTAAACAGGTGCTGGGACTGTGGACAAATGGGTCACTTAGAATTATTGTTTTAAATTTGTTAGTTTTATTATTATAATTGAAAATTGATGTTTCTCAGGTTTTTAATTATGTTAATTAAAGGGGAAACTCTGCCCAAATTCTGATAAAATCCCATTACGGGTGCCAGTGTGAGAAAGTGAGACTCGACTACCCCACCTTAAAAGTGCGTAGGTCGAGGTGAAACTCAAGGCAAATGCCCACCGTCGTGCCTTGAAAAGCGGGGCGTGACAACTAGAAAGAAAATGGAATGGGTTTGGCTGAAAAACATTGGCCACTCATTGTATAACGTTGACCGATGCTACGACACTAGTTCTTGCTGCCCATGCTTATGCCCTTATTACCCTCCAATGTTGCGGCCTCAAATTCTAGTGCCATAACACTAGAAACTCTTGCCCTCATGCCCCATTGGCCTCTCGAACCGATGCAGTGGCACTAACACTGTTGCTCCATTTTTATTTGATTTTTTCCCAATTTTTGCACATTTTCTTTTTCTTCTTTATTTACCATTTTTTTTTCATATAATAATGGTATAAATTTCACATATTTACACCCCTAAATTATTAGCAATTGAATAAAAATTTCAATTGTATTCACTTGCAATTTACACAATCCTAATCATACTTACATCATTTCATTTTGCACCAAATTTCTCCATTAGTCAACACATAATTTAGCCAAAATTAACACCCTAGGTGTTACAGATCACACACCCTAGCCAAATTTCTCCATTATTCTTTATTGTTATTCTATCAATATTTTTGTCATGTTTAGAATACTAGGGATTATTTTTAATATTATTATGAGTTTTTCTAGAGGAGAGAGCGATCTTATGTGGATCTTATGGTTTGATTAATTGGTTATATTATTGAGAGTTTTCAATGGTTTATTTCTAATGTCTTCTTAATGCTTTCAATCTATTAGTCATCTATTGAATGATTTTATGTTTACGATTTGGCACTCAGGAGAGGTGATCCTAAATAGGATCCAGGCATCTAGATGACTCGGGAGAGCTTTTAGACTTTATGTAATCATTTAGAAAGAATTACATATCTTAATTCATTCTTAATCTTTCAATTTTTATAGGGATATCAAAATTGGAATATTAAAAATAGATAGTTGTCTCAATACTTGGGATAGGGAGATGAGTGAATTAAAAATTTTCATTTATAAACCATGAGAACAATCAGTATATAAGAAGATGAGAACACCATGATTGAAGCGTAGGTAAAATCGATCCTCTAGAGCTTCTATTTCTTGATCTCTTTCCACCAAAGGTTATTTACTTCTACTTTTCATTCAATCCCTCAGTTTTCTAAATAAAGTTAGGATTATTTATTAGAATTACTAGTGAATAATTAAAATTTAAAGTCCTCATGGAAACAATAACCCCAGTCTCATCTTTATACTATAAAACTTGACACTATACACTTGCGATAGGAAATTAATGAACATATACATTCCAACATGCACAGATCATGTAGTTCCTTATGAGGAATAGCTTAATAAAGTTTTGAGCACTTTCAAGTGCCTGTTCAAGGAAAGTCAAGGATATCTATGTCAGCCCTAAAGAAGGATTAGGTTGGTGAGACACTCCTCAAAATAATATAGATCCAAGAAGTAGAGTATAGGGTTGAGCAAGACGAGAGGCATAATCAAGCAATGGAGGAAGAAGAAGAAACTCCATTGAGAGAAGATAGTGAAGGGGATGAACATAGAGAAGCAACCTCTCAAGGGGAGAGAGGAGAAGAATATGAAAGAAGGGAGGGAAGTCTATAACTAACACAACAAGCTTCCTCTTCATCACTGGCTCCACCTCCTATAGCCATGTCTCAACCTTTCTCTGCATTTTTTAGAATGTCTATGGCAGTTAGGCAACTAAGGGAAAAAGTGTAACAAATTCGATAAGATCAAGCCCGAGTCGCATTTTGGGTTGCACTACACACCACCACCATCACCTGTAGCCTCTACTTCTCATACATATGCTGCACCTCTTCTCCATGGATCTAACTCACCTCACCATCCACCCCCCATCATGAGTCTCATCGCTCCTCTCCAACTTAGGATCCTATCTCTACACTTGCTCCAACACTAAAACTAGCACAAGCTCTTATACTCAATCCAATTTTTGAGGTGTCCCTGATTATATGCCAGATTGAAGCAAAAGCACCTACCATTTAGGGGAAGACTATCCTTTCTCCTTCCCCTAATCCTTGATTCATTGACAAAAGGGTGTGGAGGGGGGGGGGGAAGGGGAAGAGGAGCAGTTAGCCAATTGCATCTGGTTTTTTATATATACTTGGTATTTTATTTGTATTTTGTGATTTACTTGTGGTTCCTACTTGCATTTGTGATGTAATTGCAGTCTCAAATGGTTTTTGTGATGTATCTATGATGGATTTGTGATTTGGATGTCTTTCTCAAATGTTGAAGTTTGAATCTCTTGTGTTTCTCAAATGTTAGAGTTTGAATCTCTTGTTTGTTTCTCAAATGTTAGAGTTTGAATCTCTTGTGTTTTCAATATACATATGGTATTTGTGGAAGAGTTCACCTTTTCTTTTAAATATGATATTGTTGGGGTTGTGGAAAATCAAAGAGACAAAACTAGTATGGAGACTAGGGGTGCAACTTGGATTGGGTTAACCTGATCCTACCCAAACCCAACCCAACAATTTTAAGGGTTTGGGGCAACCCAACCCGAAACTCGCCCAAATTACATATTATTAGTTAAAAAACTAAAAACTATATACTTTTTGCTTCTCGTAATTCATATTACATTATTCCTTCATTTTGAAATTTCTTTTGTAACGCACAGATGACCTACCAATATCATATCATTCCTATGATCCCTATCTCTATTCTTAGTACAAGTGTGTTTTCCCTTAGTTGATCTTATCTTCCTAGTTTTATACCTTCTCCATGTGCTTTTGGAAATCTCCTTCGACTTAATTAAGTGTTATTTGAACTTGTATTTTATTTAGCTACTTGATAAACTTATTATCTTATTTGGACTTGGAACTTTAGTTTGATGTTGGATATGTAATAATTATGTGATAGATTAATTTTATTTGAATGTTGTTGAATTTTAAAAATAAATAGTCATTTTTTACTTTTTTATGTAACCCAAATTTAACCCAAACCCAAACTATTGAGTTTAGGTTAGGTTTGAGGTTTTAAAATTTGGGTAGGGTTAAGTTTAGAGTGGAGATTTTAAAATTAGGGTTGAGTTAGGGTTAGAGTTGAATTTTTAGACCTTGGATGAGTATTAGGGTTGACCTTAACTTGATCCTAAATAACCCAAGTTGTACCCCTATGTAGACAGCATGTAGGATGCCCATAGTGTGGCTTAACCCAAGAGGGGAGGGGTGAATTAGGTAAATGAAAATTCATTACTTAACCCTTGTTAGATCACTTCCCTCTTTTCATGATTGTGTGTGGTGTGGCATAGGATGAATAATAGAGATAATAAAATATATGAAGAGTAAAACAAATAAACACACACACACACAAACAAGACGAAGTTTTATAATGGTTCAGGACCCCGTCCCTACATCCACTTTTCCAAGGACACCCACTCATTATGCCTTGGGTTCCACTATACCCCATACAATAGAATACATAAGTGTCCCTGACACTTCTTCTGAATTTTAGCTACAGGGGGCATAAAAAAGTGTCCCCAATACTCTTTTGATTTTACTAGTTCACCAGGAAACTCACCCATTTAAAATATCATAGGTAACTTGGTAGTTTTCCCAAGCTCATTACTAACTTAGTGGTTTCGAAGCTCACCAGCAAATGTGATGGTTTTCTAGAGATCAGTAATAACCTACTGCAATGTGATTTTCTTGAGCTCACCATAAACTCTCTGGATTCAAGTTTACCAAAAAACTGACACTTTACAAATTGTTATAATGAAGCATAGGGGAAGATGTGATCTCCCTCTTAGTTTTATGTAATACAAAAATATCTTCCCATAATGTAAAGATAATAGTCATAAGGATACGAAGTTTTAAGCTTAAGAGAGATAGATGGTGGTTTAAGCTCTTGTCCATGGGTGGAAGGATTTGTATAAAGTTTAGCACATTTGAAATGGGTTCCTTCAACACCACCAAATCATCCTTCCCTCTTCTCCTTAAGTAGCTTCTTCATGTTATCGACCATTAAAGAAGATGGGAGTCGATCACAAGAGCAGCATTGAACAAATACTATTTGAGTTTTCTGCCATTGAAGTTTAGGTCTTTCTGTTTTGTCTTGAGCTGCTACAATGCCATTCTGAGAGGAGGATGAGTTATGTTAAATGTGTTTCTCATTTAACTCATCACAACTTTAAAAATTTGCAGAGCTGCTTATTATCGGAAATGGTGATTAATATAAGTCTGCAAAATGACGACTCAAGTGCAAATTCCATTAGTATGCTTAGTCACATAAATCAATTTTCCTTTGACAAGTCATGGCCTCTCTCTATCTACATTTGTCTTCCATGAGTCATCAATGAATTTTTCCAAGGTTTGTCTATTAGTTGAACATCCATAAGAATGATTTTGTCTGTTAAGTAGTAGACGAACTTTGTCATAGATGAAGTCGAACTGATTGTTAGACAAACACTTCCTTTTCTGTCAAAATTCTTCTTGAAGATTTGTCGATTAATTGATCCTTCATCTATATGCTTTGTCTATTAAAGATAACAAACTAACTTTGAATGGTGTTGACGAAGATGATCTGATCGGTCAACAAACATTTTATTTAATATGAACAAACAAAGTAAGATATGTTTCCTTTGTTCTTTGTCATTTATTAGAGGTGATAGACGAAGTTCACTTAGTCTTGCACTAACAGGCGAAGCATGATTTTTGTCTTTTATTCCTTATTGTCTGTTGAAGATGCTAGATGAAGCTAACTTCAATTTGGTTGAATAGACGAAGTGCAGCGTTCATCTAGTGTAAGCAACAAATGAGGTGTGTTTTGATTTCTCTTGGATAGAAAACTTTGCACGTTGCATTTGTCTGTCGTAAGTTGTGTTGGTCCCTTGTACAATGGTAGCTCAAGAGGGGGGTGAATTGAGCTTTTAAAACTTTTGGCCCAAATTAGATGATTATGGTGCCGCAAGAATAAATAAAATAGATTGCATAATAAACAACACAAGAATTTTATAGTGGTTTGGCCCTTCCTTGGTTCCTACTCCACTTCTTTGAGTCAGTCTTCTCTACTAAGCTCAGGTTCCATTAATACCTTGATCAACCTGATCAAATACACATTGGGTTTACAATAAGCTCATGAACTAACTTACTGGTTTCCAAGCAAACTAGAAACTTTCACAACCTGTTGCTTTTCCAAAGCTCAACAATAAACTTACACCTTTTCAGCAAGTTCCCTACTTGCTTATCTTTATACATAAACACCAAGCACTCTGCTTATATTGCCAAACACTAAAATAAAGTGTACAGATTAATGCCTCTTACTTAGGCAGATTTGTACATAAATTTAGAATTCTAAGTAAAAGATAAAATAATAAGAGTAAAAGTTTCAAACTCCTTGATCAAGTAGAGATTTGAACTTTGACAGCTCTAGTTGAGTTGTATCTGTTGGAGTTAAACTTTTGGAGGAAGATTTTGAATGCTCTTCGTGTGAACAGCAAAGTTCAAAAAATATTTAATTAGGTTTTTTTTCTTCTGCTTCTAAATCTCTCTTTTATAGGTTGAGAGAGATTTTTTCATTGCTAATCTTAGCATACATTCAAACATTTGAAAATGTTTTTCTTTACCTTATATTTTGTCTAACGTCTAACTTTGCTGCCTTCTGGTATTAGTCTACTACTTTTGTCACTGACTTTTCAAAATGTTCACTTTTCATGTCAAGTGTTCCGAAGAGATGAGTGAATAGTTGGTGTCTTGACTGATTTTAGATAATCTGACTTGTTTTCTTTAGATTTTCCAAAGTAACAGTTATCCGTCTTAGTTGCATTAGTCATTTGTTGAGAGAAATTTAGATTTTCTAAACTTATATTGCCTTCAGAAAAGTAATCTGAAACCTTTTATGAACATTTTTGAAGCTTCATCAATATCTCCAAAGCATGGTTTAACATCTTCAAAGCATGGTTAACTTCTTCAGAGATTGTCTGAATCTTTTCCGAACCTTGGCTTTGGGTTCTCTGAAGCATGTTGGTTTACTCCAAAGCATTCCTGATTGTTTCTGAAACCTATCTAGTTGTTTTCAAAGTATCTTGTAACTTGTCCGAAGCTTCTTTGTGCTTTTTTTGAAGCATTATTGATAATTCCAAAGCTCTTGATTATTTTTGAAAGGTGTTGTGACTTGTCCAAATCAATCTTGATTTTGTCTGAAGCATACTATAAGATCTCCAAAGCTTTGAAAAAGGCTCCGAAGCATGCTTTAATATTTTCTGAAGTGTGCTTATGACAAGTCTGAGACTTGTTAAGAATTTCGAAACTTGTTTTGTACTTTCTTTGAATTATGTTGTGATGATTTTTGAAGCTTACAAAGAGGATTCTAAAGTGTGCTTGAATATTTCTGAAGTTTATTATTTTTACTCACAAACTTGTCCGAAGCTTACTAATTATCTCTGAAGTTTCTTTGCATTCTTTCCGAAGTAAATTGGAACCACTCCGAAGTTACATTGTGCCTTGTTGGAAGCTCGTTGAGACATCTCCGAACTATATCATGTCAATTTTCTGAAGCTTTGACCATTTTCTTCGAAGTGTTCCAATTATCACCGAGACTATGCTGATAGATCTCCAAAGATACATTGAGAAATTTCTGAAGCGATCTAATCTTTTCCGAAGTGCGTTAAGTGATTCCGTAGTTACTTCTTTCAACTCCAAAGCATGTCTTCAACACTTTAGAAATTTTATTTTCTTGAATTGAGTATATATGAAATTTATATACTTAATTTTGAAAGAGCATTTACTTCATATTTTCCTTTTATCATTATAAAGATTATTCTTAAGTTGAATGATTTAAACTTTTACAACATTCTTGAAAATAAGATGTTAGTACCTGAATGTTTCACTCATGTTTTTGCTCATCATCAGAACATACTTGGTTAAAAATGTTCATCATCAAAATCAAGCTAGATAACATGGTTCAACATTCTCCCTTTTTTGATGATGATAAATTAGTGAGTGATGTACCTTTCAAAATTTGTTTAATCATAGATCTAATTCAACTCTTTTTTGCAGATTTTTTAGAAACATTTCAATTGGCTAATTTAGATTAGCTCCCTCTAAATTGATGCATATTTTGTTATAGAAATTTTATGAATATCAACATAAATTTTCAATGCATCACATTTTATGACGTAAGTTTTATATCATACATTTTTCTCCCCTTTTTTGTCATAATCAAAAAGGTGGAAACAAATATTAAAAGTCATTTGCAATCATGTGAAAGAAATGCATATATATATTGAACTGTTGAAAAGTTACAATGTAGATACATTAGAGAAAATACAAAAAGTATTACATCAGAGAAAAAAAAAATTACTGCAAATCTATTTTGGTGGTTTGGGTTTTCTCTAATATGTATTTAGAAAGACATCTTGTAGAGGTGGAAGTGGTGGTTTGGGTTCAGAAGAAGATGGTTTGGGAGAGGGCTTGGATGTTTAAGCCCTTTTTGATGGAGGAGGAGGGAAAAAAAATAGATCCTATGGAACTGCTACATGAGGTTCATGTAAGTATGCAATGGGTCCATAGCTATGAACATAAATGATATCAATTTTTTCTAGATATTTTGGATCCAATAGCTCAGGAAAGATTGGAGGAAGCCCTTTCATGGGAGCTTTTGCATTTGCATTCAACTGAGCTCTATACTCCTCATGGTATAGTGTGATTCTCCCATAAGGAGCCTTCTTGTGTTCCTTAGGAGGTAGAATTCTTACATTCCTCTTTGGTTTGGAAGTGGATGGCAGTGAGGAAGAAGGTAATGGTTTTAGTTTGGGAACTAGCTTTGGTTTTGGTTTTGGGATAGCATGTGGATTTTTGGTTTTGGTAGTGGAAGGAGGTGGTTTGTTGAGATTTTTGGCTTTTAAAGTAGGTGAAGAAGGTGAAAGATGTTGCCATTCTAGAGCAAAATGTATCTGTCTTAGCCTATTTTAGAGACAAGAATCATCTATTTGAGGATATGGGAGAGGC
>JAYJMB010001490.1:1080-16565 GCA_036873735.1 Pouteria campechiana
GTGGTTAATGTATCTTCTGAAGATTCTTCATTTTCTAATTCTACTTATAGAGCTATTGTTTCTTGCCTGTGACTTCATCTAATGCTTTTTGTTTTATCAAGACTTCATGGGTCATGAGTGATTTCATGAGTTCTTCTACTGTCACTTGTATTAGATCTTTTGCTTCTTGTATAGTAATCACTTTAGGTATCCAGTGTCTAGGCAGAGATCCTAAGATTTTCTTTACCAGCTTGGTCTCTTTGTATTTTTTTGAAATCTTCAAAACATTTCAGAGATGCTTTCTGATTCTTTCATTGGGAAGGCTTCATATTCCTACACTAGAATATTTATTTTAATCTCCTTTACCTGGTTTGTACCTTCATGTGCTACTTTGAGTTTATCCTAGATTTCTTTAACTGAATCACATGAAAAAATCTTTTCAAACTCAAAGGAGGTTAAAGTACAGTAGAGGCAGTTCTTGCAGTTCTTTACCTTAGCATCACGTTCTACTGCTTTATATTCTCTATAGTGTATTTGTCTTCAGTGTTGGTAACATTCTTTCCATTTTTCACTATAAGCCGCAACTAGTAATCTATGGTAGTTAAGAAATTTTGCATTCTTATTTTCCAATACTCGTAATTGGTTCCATCAAATAGAGGGGGTTTTGAAGTAGATTATCCTTCAGTAGATGTATTGTGGAATATACTGGTCATTTGAATCTCTTCACAAGTTAGTAATCAAAATTTAACTAGTGAAGCCTTCTTTGATACCACATGTTGGTCTCTTGTGCAATGGTAGCTCAAGACGCGGGGGCGAGGGGGGATGAATTGAGCATTTAAAACTTTTGGCCAAATCAAATAATTATGGTGTTAAATGAATAAGTAAAATAGATTGCAAAATACACAACATAAGATTTTTATAGTGGTTTGGCCTTTCCTAGGTTCCTACTCCATTTCTCCAAGTTACTCTTCTCTATTGAACTCAAGTTCCACTAATACCTTAATCAACCTGATCAAATACACGATGGTTTTACAACAACCAGAAACTTTCACAACTTGTTGGTTTTCAAAGCTCACCAACAAACTTACACCCTTTCAGCAAGTTCCCTATTTGCTTATCTCAATACATAAACACCAAGTACTTTGATTATGTTGCCGAACACTAGTAAAGTGTATAGATTAATGCCTCTTACTTAGACAGACTTGTACATAAATTTAGAATTCCAATTAAATGAATAAGTAGTAAGAGTAAAAGATTCAAGCTCCCTGATTGAAAAGAGATTTGAACTTTGAGAGCTCTAACAAAGTTGTATCTGTTGGGTTTAAACTTTTGAAGGAAGATTTTAAATGCTTTTTGTGTAATCAGCAATGTTCAAATGATATTCAATCAGTTGTTTTCTTTTTGCTTTGGAATCTCTCTTTTATAGGTTTAGAGAGATTTTTCTGCTGCTGACTTTGGCAGGGATTCAAATGTTCGAAAATGTTTTTGTTTACATTATCTTTTGTTTGATGTTTGACGTTGCTACAATCTAGTATTGGTCCACTACTTTTGTTGCTAACTTTTCCAAACTTTCACTTTCGTATGAAGTATTCCGAAGAGACGAGGGAATAGATGGTGTTTAAACTGATTTCGAATAATCTTAATTGTTTTATTCAGATTCTCTAAAGTGATTAAAATCCTTTTTAGTTGCGACAGGTCTTTGTAGAGAGAATTTTGGATTTTTTGAATTTTTAATGTCTTCAAAAAAGTCATCTAAAGTTTTAAAAAACATCTCCGAAGCGTGACTCAAAGTTTTATGAAGCAACTCAAAGCTCTCTAAAGCGTATCTCAAAGTTCTCTTAAGCATCATCAAATTTCTCTTAAGCAACTCAAAGTTCTTTGAAGCATATCTGTTTACTTTAAAGCTTGTCCTATTATTTTTCAAGCGTACTATGACATCTTCGAAGCATACTTGACACTTCCAAAGCTTTTCTTGATTATGTCTAAAGAACAATATAACATCTCCAAAGCTTTGAAAAAAGAACTTCAAAGTGCGTTGTGACTGCTCCGAAGCTTTTTCAATCTTCTCCAAAGCTTTTTCAGTCTTTTCCAAAGCTTTATCAATCTTCTTCGAAGCTTTCTAATTTTCTCCAAAACACACTTTTAACTTCTCTGAAGTATTTAATTTTACTCTGAAGCTTGCTTTGAAGATTCCGACACTTTTTCAATGTTCTCCGAAGTATGTTGTAATGTCTTTGAAACATTTTGTGAAGACTCTAACACTTTTTCAATATTCTCCAAAGCATCCCCAAACATCTCCAAAGCATTCCCAAAAATCTCCGAAGTTCGTTATAACTGCTCCAAAGCATTTTAAACCACTCCAAAGCGTGTTTGAAAAGACTCCGAAGTTACTCCTGTTTTCTTTGAAGCGTGTCTTCAATATTTCACAATTTATATTTTATTAATTTAGGTATACATGTAATTCATATACCGATTTTTAATGAGCATTTCTTTGTTTCCTTCTTTTATCATTAATATTTTTGCAATATTCTTGAAAACAAATTATTAGTACCTTAATGTCTTACTTATATTTTTGCTCATTATAAAAACACACATGAAGAATGTTCGTCATCATAATCAAGCTAATAATATGCTCAATACTTCCCATGGTAAAAAATGACTTGCCATGCTAAGGAAGAGTCTTGCCACGACAAGCTCTCGCTGGATATCAAAAAACATGTTTACGGGGAGCTTGCCATGATAGAAAAAAGCCTTGCCATGGCAAGCTCTTTTTGTCTAACATAGTGTTACTATTTTGAGCATAACTTTCACATACGATGTCTAAATGACCTGATTTTTAAGGCATTGGAAAGATAACTTTATAGGCGACAACTGTTATGTTAATAACTCATTCCAAATAATCTCAAAAATATGGCTAAAAGTCCAATAAATTTGACCCATAACCTTCATCTCATTATTTTTTAATCATTTGGAACAGTTTCAATGTATTAGTCATAATTTCCTTATATGATATCAGAATTAAGTAATTTTTCTTCCATTTGATAGATAATTTCATGATCTAAAATTCTAAGTTGAACACATTTTTTAATTATTCCATTATCTATGTTAAACATTAATTATAATGAACCCACTTCTCAAATTCAATATTTTCATAATACATACTTGTTCTCCCTTAGTTTTCTTCCAAATTTTTATTTCTCTCTCATCTATCATCATTAAATGAAATGGAACATGTTTATGCTATTCACCACTTCATTTGAGGTCAATTTCCAAAAATTACTTATTTAGTTCTTTTTAACCGAATTTTCTGCTACAAATGACTCTATATGCCATTTTCATTTCAAATCGCCATCAATGCTCAATCCAATGTTCTACACATGTTGCAATACGTATGATGACCATTTTAGGTCATTCCTGTTGATCATAATTATGCTTTTTCTCAAATTTACTATTTTAGTTCTTTTTCTTCTCACTAACTTTATGTATAGCTCAAAATAGTGAATTTTATCAAATTCATAGAGTAAACTCTACCCATTCTCACATTTAAAGCACCACAGGTATTACAATCTCCCCTTCTTAAAAAATTTCATCCCTAAAACTTCCAAGATTAAGTGAAATCTATTAATATCTTAAATTTACAATCAATTCATAACTTACAGATCCGTCTATAAATAATACACCACGCAAGCTGTGACCTTCTTATCATATAACCTGAATAATTATAAATTGTCCTTAACTAATAGAAAAATTTATGTACACAATGCTTTATTTTAAAGACTAATTAGTTTGATCAGCTTTACATATCTCTTAAAATCTTGGAATGCATTACGGTTTAATCACTGCACACTTTCACAATTTGATCCAAATAGGGTTTAAACACCTTATTTATCCAATCTATAAACAAAACAATCAAGTTCATACAAGATTAGCTCTTTCCAATCATTATGTAAATAACCGTATCCATAAGAACCATACCAGCTTCACTTATCAACATATATTCTGATAAACCATTTTCTAATTCATCTTTCATCATAATGATGACATAAATTGAATGTCATATAATTTTCCACAATTAGACAAGAAACATGTTCCTTTTACACTTATCTATGGTAATACAATTCATATCATAAGTACTATGCAATCTCATTCCACATTACTATCTACAGATATATTATCATCCATCTATCACCGAATTGATCTCACATGTGCAAATGGAACTAGTATCATGTGGCAAATACAAATAATAATAAAAACTTTAACTAAGAGTCTATATCCAATCAACTCCTCATACTTTCATTTGCCTGCTACCAACTAGTACCATGCTAGGGAGGCTATCAATAAAGTGGACTTAGCCATTATCAAGTGGACACAGCATCACCAGTTCTTACATATGCCACGAATGCCATGAATACCATGAATGCCATGAATGCATTAGAAATCTTGAATGCCACACAAATGCCAAATGTCACCATACTGCCACCTAGGCAGTTGTCACCTCAAGGGTGTCATGTCGTTTTCTAAATGGGCAGGACGGGTGGCCCCCTATCAAGTTGTGTTAGTCCATATGTCTGATAGTATAGGCAACATAGTCCATTTCTAGATGGATTCCATTAGAAACCAAAGGAGTCATCCCGACAGGCACACAAACCTTAAATGCACAACGATCATATTCTTGCAAGTATTCTTAATACAAATCAATTCTATTCCAAAAGGCATACTATTCCAAGCATGCACCTCAGTCATGCATCCAAGCCTCAATCAAATCATCAATTATTCAAGCCTTAATCAATTAACCAAATTTCCACACCTCAATCAAATAAACAAACCCAATTTCACAAAAATACTATTCTTGTAGGCATTCAAAGTTAAATTCAAACAAATGATATCGATTCCAAATTCAATTCCAAACAATTGATGTCAATATCCAAATCTAAAGTCAAGCATACATCCTATTCTCATTTCCAATCCAAGCATGCTTCAAATTCTCAATAGATATCAAAGCATGTCTCGATTTCTGATCAAATGGTTAAACTCAAAAGCAAACCACATCAATTTATTAATACAAGTAACTTGGGCTAATAACAACATTCAATCTCAATTTTACAAGGGATTACGTAAGTTCCTTTATCACAATTCACATCATTTTATCATATAACACAGTATCATCATAACACAATAATTCCACAAATGGCCAGATGAATAACCTTTGCAATAATTACTACTTTTATCCATCCCAATTTTTAATATCAACACTTAACAGTAGCCCAAATAATCAACAAATAATATAACCACTTTCCCTATCAATCATTTATTCAATTTAATTGCTCACAAACAAAATTATTCAGTAAAACATAACATAATTTCCATAAACACCATCCAATTCAACCTTAATGAAACCCAACATCAATCAACACCATCATGGCCCACATAACTATTTATTCAACTCAACATGTCCACAAGCAAAGTTATTTATTCACAAACAATGTTTTTAATCAAAATTTCTTCAAGGAATCCACAAAGTAATAACATATGATTCATTACAACATTTATTCAGTTTTAAATTAAATTCATATTCGAGCAAAACACAAGAATAGGGTTATTTCCTCAACTAAACATTAAGAAACCATATTATATCATATCATCTCAAGTTGAATTCATCAAATAACCCATCAAGGTTCATATAGTTGATTCCATTATAATTCAATCTAATAAACAAAATTAAAATTAGTTCAATATCCAAATTTCCCTACGCCATCACCACGCTTCCCTATGCCACTCTAATCATAACCTACACTTGTCACCAATATAATTACTCATTTTAATCATGCTCATGCTATTACAATGCTTCTATAATCATTTCAAAATCCATCTTCTATAAATATCAAATTTCATTCATACCAATTATGCACGATCATCTCCCTACATAATTGTCATTCACTTCACCTTTATTTTCTTTCTCATGCCTTCCTATTACCCATAACTATTGTTCTCACATGTTCTCAAATCATGATCAACTTGTCCTTAGGCATGTCATTTTCTATGTCTATTTTTAATATCTCATAGCCATCATGATCCTGGGCTTATCACTTAGAGTCTAGGACTTATTACACAAATAAATCCTAGGCTCTAATACCATTCTATCATGCCTCACCTTCCGAGGCGTGATGCTACATTTTTCTACATAAATTCACCAAGATTTGCCCACTTTTAGGATCGGGGTTCTATGTCCAATATCCGGCAGAGCCTTCTCTGAATTTCATCTATTCAAACCTGTATAATATTTATCAAATAAAACAAAATAATCAAGTAAACTCTAAAACACACATCCACACTCTCACAACCCAAGATCGGCCCGAATCATGATGGTAGTATACAAAATTGGGATTATATCATTCTAATACAACATTAAATATATCTACCTTGACATGCCATACATTTGATCATACATTAATTGAAATATTTTCACTATAATTATACAAGACCAATTGAAATATAATTTATACATCACTCGGAACTTTTGAATCCAAATATTCAATTTACATACAATTTCCAATCCAATTTATTCTATCACAAAATAATGTCTTCAAATCATGCTCACCAATTCCAATTTCCAGTTAGAATTCTTTATCTATCTTGTCAGCTAAAACAAATAAATAAGAATGCATGAGTCCAGGCAACTCAATAAGTAGGCATGATTCAAAAATAATAATGAATCAAAATAACATGTTTAAAACCAACTCATAAATTTCATACCCAAATAATCAACAAATATACTCATGAAACCCTCATTTAAATTATTAATTCAATCTCAAATGATTGCGTTCAAGCATGCCAATATACTTCATACATATATAATCAACTTTATCAATTTCTACAAGTCATAATATCATTTCTATAAATCATTCGCACTATTCCTCAACAATCAATTAACATTCCCATAAAAAAAACATTAAGTATTCCAAACAGAGGGATATACATCATCCTAAACATTCATATACTCCAAACTAACTACATATCAACAATAAACAGATATGGAATATGCACTATCCCCAACCAACATACAAATGCCTGATTAAACAAATGAAATATTCCATATAACCAAAAGAAAAAACCCTACTTACTTTAGTGTAGAATCATAGCACCGCACCAAAATAATTCTTTAAATTCTTTGATTCCAAATCTAAGTTCAATTGGCCCTGCATATATCATATATATCATAAATTCAAGCCCACATTGTTTCTTATTGAAGCAATTCGTCAAACATATAATATACATCGCTTAACATAACATTTTCATTAAGACATTACTCCTAAATTCCATTTCTAGTTATGCACAATCACTCTACAACTCAATTAACATTGAATTTGCTGTAATACTAAGTTAATTGAGTTCCTAATCCATTCCAACCATTGCATAATGTCATTATATATGAAATCCCCAATTTACTATTCACTTTGATTATTATTTTCTTCATGGATCATAACATAATTCAATTTTCTTACTTCTAAAGCATGTTGAAAACACTACAATTAACCAATTAATCATCTTCCCCATGATTCTCACATCAATCCATATCCAAATCCCCCAAAATGTTGCTGTTCACAGAATGTAAGAAACCCTAACAAGGCTAAATTCATGAATTCTTATGTTTAAATCACTAAAATTACTTATTAAATAATTTTTCCATGTTTAATACAACATACACCATGAAATTTCCCCCAAAAATTATTGTTTATGAAATTTACAAAACCCTAGCTAGTAGAAATTCACAAATTCAATTAATAGAATCGACTTACGATGGAATCTAGGTGTGTCTTCCATCCATAAATGAGAATCTACATCCAAAGCTACCATTAGTTCGTTCCACTTGCAAGAAATTGGCACCGTCTCAATTTCCCACCATCCAAATCTCAAAACCCTAAGCTAAGAGGCATGCTTAAATGATAATCTACCTAGAAAAGAATTTCCCAAGTTCAAATGGCATGAATTTGGGCTAAACAAGATAGGTTCCAAAGCTAGGGCAGAAATAGGGAGAAAGGGGACAAAATAAATGAAAAATGGGAGGTTCAAGCTTAAAAAATCAAATTTTTCAGGTACTCTAACACACTACAGAAATCTTATCGTGGCAAGGTCTCACAAGACAGCTAAAAAATGAGTTTTTGGAGGTCTTGCCATCATAGAAAATACCTTGCCATGGTAGAAAATGACCTTTCCATGGCAAGAAAAAGTCTTTCCATGGCAAGCTCTCGTTGGATGCCAAAAAACATATTTTCTGAAAGCTTACTGCAGCAAGCTCTTTTTATCTAATATAGTGTTACTATTTTGAGCATAACTTTCACATATGATGTCCAAATGACCTAACTTTTAAGGCATTGGAAAGATAAATTCATGTTATACAACTTTTATGTTAACAAATCTTTCCAAATAATCTCAAAAATATGTGTAAATTTCCAATAAGTTTCACCCATTACCTTCATCTCATTATTTTTTAATCATTTGGAACAATTTCAGTGTATTAGTCATGAATTCCTCATATCACATGATAATTGAGTGAATTTCCTCCCATTAGACAGATAATTTTATGATTTACAACTTCTATGTTGAACACATTTTGTAATTAGTCCATTATCCATGTCAAACATTAATCACAATGAACCCACTTCTAAAATTCAGCATTTTCATAATACACACTTGTGCTCCCTTAGTTTTCTTCCAAATTTTCCATTTTTCTCTCATCTATCATTACTAAACTTTTAATCATTTCATTTTCTATTAATTCCATGCATAATCATCCCAATTTTCTTATTTAAGAGATTAAATCTCACCCCCAAACTCAAATAATCACCCATTCATTATAATGAGCTATTCAATTTCAAAACTCTTACTTATAAAAATCATTAATGGTCCCAATTCATAAAAATGACTTCAAATATCAAAACGATCACTGCACACACCTTATGCGCATGAAATGGAACATGTTCATGCTATTTACTACTTCATTTGAGGTTAATTACCAAAAATCACTTATTCAGTTCTTTTTAACCAAATTTTCTGCTATAAATGACTATCTGTCATTTTCATTTCAAATTGCATTCAATGCTCAATCCAATATTCCATACATATTACAATATGTATGATGACCATTTTAGGCCATTCCTATTGATCATAATTATGTTTTTTCCCAAATTCATCATTTCAGTTCTTTTTCTTCTCATTAACTTTATGTATTGCTCAAAATAGTGAATTTTATCAAATTCATAGAGTAAACTCTACCCATTTTAACATTTCAAACACCACAGGTATTACAAACTAATAAAAAGGGAAATGATTTAATGATAAAAATTTATAAATTTGATCTAACATTCCATTCTAATTGGCACCACTATTTTAGCTAAATCTATAAGAAATAATTTTTATTGAAGACTTAAGTGGCAATATTCATCTCATTTAAAAATAAACACAACTGTTAAAAATTCTCTTTGTATTTTTGACCCATCTAAGTATTTGATTAATTAAGATATTTTTTAATTGAAGCTAAAGCATTGGTACCAATTATCATGGATGGATTAGATTTAACCTATGCATTAGCGTGATCCTAGACCAATATTTCACATGGAAATTTTCATCATAATATTACCATAAAACCATTTCCAAATAATAAATGGTTTTTGGTTATATCTAAGATGAGATTGAATTATACTCTCGATGGTGTAGTTCACTCATTTCTATTAACTTCGCCCAATGTACCTTGTTTGATCAAGTTAGTTTCCACAATACGTAAAACTTCACTTGTTACAAAGTGACTAACTTTGCTTGTTTAGGCATCCAAGGTGTAACGGCCACTCAGGTGCTGAAAAAAATACACTAAGAAGGGGGATTTTATAGAAGGTGGGGGTTGTGAAGCAAATGCGTTAGAGAGGAAGAGAGGATGTTTGTGTCATTCTCAGCGAGAGAGAGAGAGAGAGAGAGAGGGAGTATAGTAAGTGGCTTTCAATACTTGGATTTTTTGCAAAATATCCTTTTTTGTGTTCTCTTTTTAATCTATATAGTTCTGAAAATATGAATTATGTTGGTCCATAGGATTTCATTGTAATTGATTAAATTTTTATATTACCATTTTTTTGCATGGGGTTTGATTTTATACTACAAAAATTCCTAAAAGTAGCCAACTTTTTGGTTGCATTAGGCCCAAAAATAATTGCATTAGGCCTAATGCAGCCAAAAAAACTAGCTAGCTGCATTTGCCTTGTTGCATTTGCCTAAAGGCAGCCAAATTTCATTAGCTATGTTTGATAGCAAATACAGCCGTTCTAGGTTGGCTGCATTCACTTAAACATAACCAGCTAGTTGGCTGCATTAGACCAAATGCAGTCAAATTTGATTTGACTACATTTGAACAAATGCAACCAACCCAAAATGGCCACCTTTGACCAAGTGTAGCCATTTTTGATTGGCCATGTTTGCTCCAATGCAGCCAAATCAAATTGGGCTGCATTTATCTAACACAACCAATGCAATTTAGCTGCATTTGATCAAATGCAACCAACCTAAAATGGCTACGTTTGGTAAAATGTAGCCATTTTGGGTTGGCTGCGTTTAGCCAGCTCAAATTCGACTGCATTTGGTCTAACGCAGCCAACCAAAAATGGTCATATTTGAGCAAATACAACCAACTAGAAATGGTTGCATTTGCTCAAATATAGTCATTTCTGAGTTGGCTACATTTGACCAAACACGGTCAAATAGAAGTGGCTTCCTTTGGTCAAATGCAGCCAAATTTTTGGCTGCTTTAAATCAAATGCGGCCAACACAACTATTTATTATATTTGGCCAATTGCTGTGTTTATTTACCATTACAATACCTATTCTTTCATAAGTATAAGTAAATACTTGGAAATAAGAAATAGAAATGTATTATATATAACTTTAATATGAGTCATAAAACCCTATGAATGAACAAACACTATGTATGATAACTTTAACCATTTTTGGAAGAGTAAAATAATAAATCACCCACACTTAATGAAATAAATAAAGAAGAAAACTTTGAGGGTCACCAGTAGGTTGAGGCCTCTCTTAAACTACTAGGGAGCTATAGCTTCTACACATTTGTGGGATCTTCATAAGTTGACCATTTTCCTTAACTCTTCTCATTATTTGACGGTCTTATTCACAAGAAATATCAGGGCATGAATGATTTAAAACAAGAATGGAATCATTATGCAATAATCTATCAAATTTAAAGCATTAAATTACCTCTAGGAAATTCTAGAATGCTTAATTGAGATGTGGCTAATGAGGAAGGTGTCCATTGATTGACCCATGACTCTAGCTATGACCTAATGTATCTTGTCTCATCTGATAGTGCATCAATCCGTTGGTTAGTGGTTGCTAACCCTTCCTTTTTACTCATAATTTCTTCTTCGATGGAGGTCAGCCAATCTTGTGTAAAAGCTAGTTGTGAATGGAGAGTTGCGCTTGATCCATTACCCCAATCAGAACTGAATCGAATCTTTAGTGGCTTCAGAATGTATTCTAAGCCTTTAATGTATCTAGAGCTCTTTCCCATTATTTTATCATAGATATCATTTAGTGTGAGAGGTGACTCTGCAGGCTTCGAGCTAGCTGCTTGTAGCTCTACCATCTTCTTCTGCAGAGTTAGCAAAAAATCATAGCCGGGGTCACAAGACAACATAGTGACTAGAAATCCTAAATGACTATAAAATAATTAAAAAGTTAGTTGTACTCACGTATGCATCCTCTATCTCTGAGGCTAAGAATTTGTCATCTAACTTATTTGTCCGGGTCTCCCTGAATAGTTCAATCTGATCGATTTGGCTATGGGGTGATGAGTGAATTTCATTCACTTATATTACACATGTTAAGCTTAGTTATTTGCAAATCCTTATCTCTTTTAGATGAATTTCATGCTAATTTATTGGATTTTCTAGGTGTCTTAAAGATGGAAAAGAAGAGAAAAGAATGGAAAACGAGAAGCTCAAAGTTTGGAAAAGAAGACAGCTATAAAATGGAGCAAAAAATTAACACAAAATCAAGACAGCCACCTGGCACTGGTGGCACCAAGACCGAAGACCACCAATGGCCAAGTAACAAGCCGGCACCAACTGTGAATTATTATTTTTTATGGATTTTTTGTGTTGCGTATCTCCTCGATTTTTAGGCAAAAAGTTAGGGTTTTTCAAGGGTTCTTCTCACTTTTGTTTTTTGAGTTTTCTCTGAGGGCTAGAGGCTAATTTTCTAGGAGTTTTCTTGCGTTGAAGAAGAAGATATTGCAAGTAAGAAATAAGATGGAGAGAAAATGTTCTTCATTGTGATCATCCTTTCTAAGGGAGTTATTTTATTTTCTTTTATGAACTAAATCTCTTTTTCTAGGGTGAAGATGTAACCATTTTTTATACTCTTTGTTATGGATTATTAGATATTATTAATGTCATATGATCTTGTTTCATTCATGATGTTGTTTGCAATGATTTAACTTATTTTATTACTTGAAGACAAATATTATAATTTAGATTAATTATCAAAGCATGGTTAAAGTAGACATCATATGCTAAACCATGAGTTCCCTTGAATGAGAAGGATAAATGATTAAGGTAGACACCATATGCTAAACCATAGTATTTTAGTTCTTATATTATTGAGCTTAATGGGTTTTCAACTCAATTATGCTACATACTATAGGTAATTGGAACAAGTGAAAATAGTTGATTTAAACCCACACTGCAATGTTAATAATCTTACTTTTGAAAGAAACAAGCCCAAGTAAGGCATTGAATCCAACATTCCATTGTTAAAGGGGTATCATCTTATGGTCAAATTGGATCCCTAGACTTCTTCATCTTGCTAATCTCTCTGATTATGTTTAGCCATTAATTTACTTTCAGTCCATTAAGTTTTTGAAATTCTAAAATTATATCAAACTTTATTGCAAGTGTGTTTAATTAAATCCATTCTTTGAAAGTTAGGATAGTTCAGTAACTAAAATTAATTAAGTCAGTTTGACCATTCTTTATGGGATCGACCCTTGCATTGCACACTATATTGCTAAACATCCCTACACTTGTGAGGAATTATAATTTGAACCATTAAGTTTTTGGCATCATTGCTGGGGAATGGTTCCAAATTGATTTGATTAAGATTAGTTACATTCTTTCTTTTCATTTTTATGTATAATTATAAATAAGATTTTTTTAATTGTTTCCTTCTTTTTGTTACAGTATTGTGAATGCAAGGAAGGAGATCTCTGAACCCTACTCTGTTTCCATTAAACAATCATGCTGACAAAGTGGAAATTGAAATAGAGATTTTAAGTGAAGAAGAAGAAGTAAACATGACTGACAATAAGGAGATCCAAGTGGCTCAACCAGCGCAACGAGCTCAACAGGCTCAACAATTAATGAAAGAGTTTGCACGCCCTACTATAGGAATTTCACCTTCATGCATTGTGTTAGATGAGGATCCTAAAAATTATAACTTGAAACATACTCACTTTAACATGCTTCCATCTTTTCATAGGTTAACTTTAGAGGATCCATTAACTTTCATGCATGATTTCTATATAACCATCCAAACATTTCTATTGTAGAGGCTAACAGAAGATCAGTTACCTATGAGATATTTTCCATACACTCTGAAAGATGTAGCCAAGATATGGTTTATGACAGTAGCTACTAGCTCATTGACAACATGGGGAACAATTCATCATAAGTTCATTGAAAAATTCTACTCTCATGCTAAAATTGCTAAATTAAGAAGCAAAATAGCTACCTTCTCTCAATTGGATGGTGAAGCTTTCCATGAGGCATGGAAAAGGTATAAAGCAATTTTGGTTCAATGTCTTCATCATAGATATCCACTTGAGTTGCTTAACCAATTTTTCTATGATGGACTAACACAACCATGCCAAGCCATGGTTGACAATGTTGCAAGAGGAGCCATGGGAGAGGAGACTCCAAAAGAAACTTATGAGCTTTATGAGATGTTGGGAGCAAATTCTCAACAGAAAAGTGTAAGAGGTAGTTCTAGGGGACTTTATGGAGTAAATGCTAATTCTGATCTATCAATGCAGATGTCAGAGATGGCTAAGTAGATGAAAGCAATGTGCTATATGATGGTTCAATTGAAGCAACCACAACCTGCTCCACCAAAGGTTTGTTCTTTTTGTTGTACTTTAGGACATTCACCTCATGTTTGCCCTTCAAATGAACTTTTTGTAGGTAATTTCGAGCAAGCTAATGAATAAACTTCTACAACCAGAGGCCACAAAATGACCCTTACTCAAACACTTACAACCTTGGTTGGAGAAATCATTCTAACTTCTCTTAGAACAATGAAAGAAATTAGAATCAAATTCGAACCTCATTTCAACCTCAACCAAAAGTTAAACTAGAACCTCCTTTCCAAAGTTAATGTCGATTTACTTTGCTTGATATGATAAAGAATATGCCTGCTTATGCTAAATTTTTGAAGGAATTAAACACAAGAAAGCGTAAGTATGAGCCACATGAGAAAGTTCTAGTTTCGGATGTAGCTAGTGTGGTTTTACAAACAAACCTTCCTCCAAAACTCAAGGATCTAGGTAGTTTCAATATCTCAATTACTATCGGAGGGACAAACAAGGTCAAGGCAATGTTAGACTTAAGTGCAAGCATTAATTTGATACATAATTCTATTTATATGCAACTGGGATTAGGAGAATTGAAACCCACTACAATGTCTCTATAGCTTGCACACAGATTAGTTAAGTATCCTAGAGGCATTGCAGAGGACATTCTTATGCAGATTGATAAATTGATTATTCCAGCAGACTTGGTTGTGCTTGACATGGAAAGATAAATGATATTAGAAAGAGAAGTGCCTATTCTTCTAAGATGCCCTTTCATGGCAACCACTGAGATAGTCATAGATGTGTCAAATGGGAAGTTAAAGATGACTATCTTAGATGAAACTATAGAATTTTTTGTTTATAATTCTTTATCACTACCTTCACATCCCACTGGATCCTTTCAAGTTGATGAATTGGACTCACTTATTTTATCAACTTTTGTGTAGGAGGAAACAACTAATAAGCTAAAATTGGTACTTATTGCAAATGGACTGGAGAGGATGAAGAGATGATGAATTTGAAAATAAACTTGATAGAGTAGAGCAAGTCAAAGAAGGAGAAGTTGCCAATGAAGGGTTGTCACATGTGAACTTAGAAGTGGAACAGCCATCTTTTACATCACCCCAACTGGAATAGAAGCAATTACCTCAGAACTTAAAGTATGTATTTTTAGATGAAAGTAATACTTTTTCGGTGATTATTGCTTCTGATTTATCTATTAATGAAGAAAGTAAGCTGATGAATGTGTTGAAAGAGCCCAAAGGGGATACAGGATAGACCTTAGCAGACATTGTAAGCCCTTAAATTTTGATATAAGACCATATTAATAATTCAGGTATAGTAATGAGTGAAGTTTGGTAAGTTTATAAATTTTAATTTA
>JAYJMB010001491.1:0-60645 GCA_036873735.1 Pouteria campechiana
ACCTATCAACCCGGCAAAATTAGCAAAACTTTACAATAACAAAAATTTACATTTGTAAAATTTTCCAGGGCCTTACATTAGGTACTAATAATTCATTCTCAAGCATTTTGCTGAAATGTTTACAATCTTAACTTGAGAATAATCTTCATAATGATTAAAGAAAAAACCAAGTAAATCCTCATAATCATTAAGTATACAAATTACACATATACTTAAAATAAGAAAACAGAAAGTTTATAGTTATCAAGGAAGCTTCGGAGTAACTTCAGATTCAAAGTTCACTCCTTCGAAATCACGAAGTTACATACTTTAGAGTCAGTCAAGGTGCTTTGAAACCATTGGAAAGCTTCGCAGAATTACGAAATCACAAGCTTTGGATTCAGTAAGGAAATCTCAAAACCACCGAAGCATTTCGGAGATAGGAAAATAATGAAAGAAGTATTGATAAAAATTTGGAGTCATGAATACATAGGCTTCAGGGTTAAGTTATTTGCCTTTAGAGTCAACAGAATGCTCTTCGAAAGACATGACTTGTCGAAATCAGAAAATAAATACTTTAGAGATAGTGAAATCCTTCAAAATCAGCATCGAAGCTCAAATTTAATGCTTTGGTTCACCAATATACTTACTTTGGAGATAAACCAGACTTTCAAAGTTAAGTCAAGCTTGTCAAATGAAGCTAAAATAGCTTTAGAGTTGACAAGGTATTTGAGAGACAAAAATATGTTTTGGAGTCACCAAAAAGCTTACTTTGGAAATAGGAAAAGGCTTCAGAGTCATAGACTTAAACAGCAACTACTTCGGAATCGGTCTCCACAATCCCGAAGCAGGTCATTCCAATAACACCTTTTTAGAGCCTCTGAAGACCACTTCAGTGCTTTTAAAGTAATGACAATGTACTAAGCTGAGCAGAAACTTCTCGAGTCATTTACAACTTTAGAGGGTTTGATATTAGTTCATGGCCTTAGAAATAGTACTAAGCGTACAACAGTCTTAAATTCAAACATTTCTCAGCATTAAATGTTTTTCACCCACCATAATAGGGAAAGTCAGAGGCCCCAAGAAAAAGTTAGAAATCTCAAATATAAAAGGACTTATGTGAGCTTGAAGAAAATAATAGTTTTATATTGAAAATCAAAAAAAGCATTTACAAAATGACTTTAAGGCTTTTTTTCCACATTTGTTTGCTCCATTGTAATTCATTCAGAGAAGCATTCAAAGCCATTCATCCACTCAACAACAATTGGAGATTTGAATACTATTACATTTATTATTATATTATTTGTGTTTATTACTTTCAAACTTTGTACAAAATTAGTTTGTTAGAGGCATTAATATTTGTACACTTTCATTTTTGCATATCTCTGCAAGTTTGTTAACTTGCTTTTATGTAGTGAAAATAAGTTGGACACTTGCTGATTACTTATAAGTTTGTTGGTGAGCTTGAAAAACCAACTTGTATAAGTTCATTGGTGAGCTTGGAAAACTAACAAGTGTTAGTGGAACTTGAGTTTAGCAGTAAAGTCTAACTCAAAAAAGTGGAATAGGAACCCAAGTGAAGGGCCTGACCACTATAAAAATACTTGTCTATGTGTATTATTTTATTAATTTCTTATTTAGTTTTGTACTTGAATCTTTATTTGGCAAAAAATTTTAAAGACTCAATTCAACCCCCACCTCTCGAGTCATCATCTGAACAGGACCAACAAATGGGTTTTATGAGATTACTTGCAAAGTATATTGAGTGATTTCTAAGATATGTACACATGTATAATTTGTCTAGCGTGTTATTGATTATTTGAGAGAGATTTTCTTGATGTATTCATGAGTTCGGATTATTATTTTGCTCAAGCATGATCAAAAGCTAAGTTTGGGGTTATTTGATAAGTTCATAATATATCATATTTTTATATCTAAATTCACATATTTAAAATCTTCTTTTAATATGTTTTCAATGGTTTATATTGACATTTAAGTGAATATTGCACTTAACAGTGTTTGTTTTGTGGTAAAGATAAAAATCTGTAAAATGAAACTGAAGACTACAAAGGTGTTACTTTAAAGCAATTTCTAGGATTAATGGAGGTTGATATAGAAAATATGTTCAACATAAAATTTTAGCCTTTGTTCTTATATTTTCAATTCATCAAGAATCATATAATTTTTAGTTTATATGAGAACGTTATGACTAAAATAGTACAACTATCTTTAAAGCTTTATATTCATCTGCTAATTCATCTGACAGAAGGTGTCACTTTGAGACCCCACAACTCATAGAATATGGATGATTTAAAAAAAAGTTATCAAATAAAGTCTCTTGAAATTATCTATCCAATGTAAAAATAATTATGCAATTCTAAGTTTATATGAGAAAGTTATGATCAAAATACTAAAACTGCTTTAGAACTACTTTGTCTGTAGTAAGTAGAACTTCATCTGAGACAAAGTAGATTTACCTGTATCAAGGCTACTTTGTCTGTAGACTAACCAAAGACAAAGTAGAACGTCATTTAAGATAAAGTAAATTGGTTTGTATCAAGGCTACTTTGTTCATAGATTTTTCTCAAACAAATTTTACTTTGTAAAAACTTTAGAAAATGCAAAAAATAGTTTTTGTACGAAATAAAAGTGTGATATATGGAAATTTTAGATATAATGAACATGCTTTTGAATTCAAAATTATGATTTCATAAATCAATACTATATTTAAAGTATTTTTAGTAGTTGGTTTCCACAATGCCCAACTATTGGAGTTATCTTTGGGAGTTATTTTTATTTTTATTTTTTTTGCGTAAGTGTTGCTACAATCTTAAGAAGTTGGAGATGTCAAATTGAAGGCTGAGTTCTAGGCATAAGAGTGTTGTAATTTTTAGAAGTTATCTTTGGAAACCATAACATGTAACAACTCAGTTGAGTTATTCTTAAAAGTGGATCTTTGTGCATAAAGGAATTACAATTCGTGAAGGAGTTCTACTAAAACCCTGCTACTTGAGTTATTTAAGGACATCTAGAATTGAGTTTACATGGGGGAAGATAGTTTACCAGATAGAGTTGTACGAGGAGAAGAGCTTAGAGGAAGGAGATATTTGGAGAAAGCTACTACAACTTTCATATTCTAATTTTGTTTTCTTTATAGTTCATCTATGGTTTTTTAATCAACAGTCAAACTTGGATTATGATGATATTTATCAATTACTCAGTTGATTTTAATTCAAATATTATGTTCTAATTTTCTTTTATCTAGGGTTAAATGGATCCTAGCAATGAAGCTTGTATTGATGTTTTAGTTTTTAGTTAAATTATCTTCTTCCACATTGTTTCTTCTTTTCTAAGCTTAACTGAGATTCTTAATTTATACCTGAGAGAAGTGGTTTAGGAATAGACTCTTGAATTGAAGAACATATGATGCAATGAAGTCTAGAGATAGCCATGTACATGTGCAATCCGTGTGAGTATGACCTTGCAAGTGCATATATTACGCATGGATGCCTAAGCTTAATGGGTTTATCCCTTTAGATCTGCATGGAGACATAGTAGGTAACTTCAATAGGCAAACCTACCATATCACTTGAGAAAGTTGGTAGATACTTTAGTTCATCTGATTGACAATGAGAGGAATGATAATTTACTCAATGCAATTTATTATTACAAGTGGATTTGCTAGGTGATGTTGAATCCCTAGATATTTCATCCATTAATATTTCTTTTTTAGCTCTTACTATTTGTTAACTTCATTGTTCTGTTTAGATTTAGTTTTATAACAATTGCTATAATTCATTCAATCAAATAATACTAATTTGATATAAGTTTGGTACTTAGTGTGTGACAACATACTTCCTCGTGGGAATAGTACCTAACTCACCTCATTTATATTACTTGTGATCGTGTATACTTGCATGAGAGCCAACATTAGTGCATTTTAATTGCTTCCATATATTAAGTGAGTCTAGCCATAGTACGGGACCAACAAGTGGTATCAGAGCTATCTTTGTATTACTTAAAGTGATCCTCTACGGCTATAATAAGTACAAATAAAAGTGGTAATGTCAATAGTGGCACAAATGGTAATGAAAAAAAATGGTGGATTTGCATTCTGAGCAACTAGCTTTCTAGAGAAATTATCTGCAAATAGACCTCCATATCTAACTAGAGATAATCATCCTCTATGAAAATAAAAAATGCAAAGTTTCTTAAAGGGTTATAATATGTCTTCATGGTGCATAATTGAGATGGTTTTACAACACTAGTATGAAAAATAAGTCCCTGGACTACAGAACAAAAAGAGAAAAGCTCGGCAAATGAACAGGCTAAAAGCTTGTTATGTTATGCTATTTCTCAAGTTGAGTTTGAAAGGGTGTCAACTTGTAAAACTGCAAAAGACATATGAGAGAAACTTCAAGTTACCCATGAAGGCACATCATAAGTGAAAGAGACAAGAATGAACCTTTTAATCATAATTATGAACTGTTTACAATGCTTTCTAATAAATTAATTACTGAGATGAATCACAGGTTTACCAAGATCATCAATGCATTGAAAGGTTTTAGAAAAGAAATTATTAAGAAGAAAGTAGTTTAGAAAACACTCAGATCTTTACCTAAAGCTTGGACAGCAAAAGTGATGGCTATCAAAGAAGCCAAAGACATTTCAAAGTTAAAGGTTGATAGCTTTCAAAGTTAAAGGTTGATGACTTGATGGGATTGCTGCTCTTACATGAGCATGTCATCAAGAAGAATGAAACTGAATCAAAAGATAAGAGATTTGTTGGCTTAAAAGCTAATCTGATTTATATGATCTTGATACAAGTAAAGAAGATGAGAAAATTACTATGCTCACTTGTCAATTCAAAAAATTTCTTCAACCTAATTACACTTTGAGTTAATTAAGCTTAATCATAATCAATACTAATAAAAGTGATTAGTACTAATGATAGTTCTTAATTGATATAAGACAATGTCATTATCTCCTTAATTTTTATGGGTTGTCTTTTGGAACGACTCTACCATTTTTCAGGATTTAAGTAATGATTCGCTAATTTAAGTATATTTTAACTGTTTAATCCAGCAACATCTTATTGTCTGTTAATCATGTGGGACCTACCATACCATAGCATGGGTGGGACTCATGTGTGTACCATGGTAGGACCATGGCAGAGGCCCTCAAGCACCAAGAAAAATATCTAGTAGGCCAAAAGCCACTGGCGTCAAGGGAGGCACCCACCTTGTGAAGAATAAGTTTCTAGAAGGCTAAAAGCCTCTAGCATCAACATCAGGTGAGGCACCCGCCTCGTGAAGAATAAGTATCTAGTAGGCTAAAAGCCTCTTGCGTTAGGGGAGGCACTTGCCTCGTGATGAATCCTCCAAGTCCTTCCGTCCAAAACTTGTTGTGTCCAAATTTAAGAGGAATGGGGGTATTTATAGGCTGGAGAGCCTGGTTGCACTACTTGGGTACATTTTGTAATTTTTCCACTTATGCTACTTGGGTGTTTTCTGCAAATTTTCTCTAAGTTAGCCTTTGCCTCCGTGGGTAGTGGAGTGTAATTTTCCCTTGGAATCTCGTTGCACTTCACTTACGCAAGTGGATGGCTTTGCCTACGCAAGTGGGACTCTAGTTGTTCTTCGCTTGCGCGACCCCTCTGCCATTGCCTCATCTACGTGACCTCTGCCAAAACGTCGCTCCCTCCTTGTGCGATCTGATCGACCATGCCTCTGATTGTGCGACTTGTACTTCACGTTGCTTATGCGAGTAGTGGCCTGTGACTTGGAGACGCTGACTTGCCTACACAACTTGGCAGAGAACATCACTGCCTGCCTAGAAATTTCTTGCCTGCACAACCTCTTAGTGGAGATAGAGCTACCTGTGCGACTTGTTGCATCTGTGTCGCCCGCGCTACTTCAAGTCTTTTGCCTTTGGCTTTAGCCACATGATGAGCTGGCATCCCGTCTACGTTTCGACAGAACAATCCCTGCCTGCGCGAGTGGACAGCTTGCTTGCTTTTACCTATGCGAGTAAATAGCGGACCATGAGTTGTCGCTGCCTGAGCACTTCGGATTTTTTCACATGGCCTGCTACTTGGAGACGCTGTTTGAGCAACTCCCTCGTTGCATGACTAGCTGATTAGTCAGCTTCCTTGCCTAAGCGACCGGCCACACTTTTTACTTGCGCAACACGAATGCATCTCCTTCTAATTACGCAACCCAGACGAAGATGATGCATGAATTTGCGACTTGATGTTGCTGCCTACGACCGACAACACTGTTTGCTGCACATTTGACATGGCTACTCCAAAGCCACAACTTTTCTAAAATACATTGCTGTACCCCATCCGGTTTCCTCCCTGCTTATGCGATCTCGTAGCGGAAATAGAGAAACCTCACCCTGCCTTTGGCTACGCGAGTGGACAACATTGGAGATAGCCCTTTGTTGAACCCATTTTCTGCTTATGCGAACTGCTGGGAGAGGACGTGGCTTGGTGTCGTCTACGTGAGCTCTGTTGAAGGTATTGCTTGTCTATGCGGCCTCCCTTATTTTTGTCTTCAGAGTTCTCCCTTGATGACGTGAGTGAAATGGTTGTCTCCTTGTTTATGCAAGTGACATTGAAGGAGCTTCTCGTCTGTGCGGCCTTCAGAGAAGCTACTGTCCATTTTTGCTTCTTCGGGCAGATGGTGTTCAAATTAAGTGCTGATGAACCAAATTCGATTTGGGTTTTGTAAATTTGTTTTTTTATCATGCCACTGAAATAGTTCGCCGAGACATCGTCTCTGATTTTGTCTCACTAGTCTCAAACTTAAAGTCAACCATTTGATTCTCTGCATTTCCCCTATTTTCGACTACAGAGAAAGCCATGGCCACTTCTTTCTCTCTTCTGTCAGGGATTTTCTACCTCTTGATCTTCTATGCTTCTTTGTTCTCTGTGAGATCTTCATTTCTTCCAGTCTCATTTTTGCTCTGTGGTTAAGATGGGGGGAGACAACGCGATTAGTCTAGAACAGATCAAGAATGAGGTCGTTGATTTGGAACACATTCCGGTTGAGGAAGCTTTCGAATAGCTGAAATGTACCAAGGAAGGTCTGACATCGGAGGAGGGAGCAAATAAGCTTCAGATCTTTGGACCCAACAAACTCTAGGAGAAAAAGGAAAGAAAATTTTGAAGTTCCTGGGATTTATGTGGAATCCCCTCTCATGGGTCATGGAAATGGCTGCTTTGATGGCTATTAACTTGGCAAACAGTGATGGGAAAGCTCCAGATTGGCAGGACTTTGTTGGAGTTATTATCTTGCTGATCATCAACTCAACCATCAGTTTCATTGAAGAAAACAATGCTAGTAATGTTGCAACTGCTCTCATGGCAGGTCTTGCGCCAAAGACAAAGGTACCTAGGGATGGCCGGTGGAGCGAACAGGATGTTGAGATTTTAGTTCCAGGTAATATAATAATCATCAAACTAGTCGACATTATCCCAGCTGATGCTCGTCTTCTTGAAGGAGACTCCTTAAAGATTAACCTATCTGCATTAACTAGAGAATCACTTCCTGTCACTAAGAATCCTGAGGATGAGGTGTTTTTAGGTTTAACTTCCAAGTAGGGTGAGATTGAAGTCGTTGTCATTGCAACCGACGTTCACACCTTTGGAAAGGCTACCCATCTGGTTGCAGTAGTTCCCTGACTATTCTATCCAGTTTAGTGAGATCTCTTTCAATGACATGCACTTTGCACCCATCCTTTCCAGGCGTGCGAGTGAGAGCAGACTCAGCAACACCAGCCCCGACAGTTATCACATCCATGAAGCCACTTTTGTTGCTGTTGGATTCAGATCTGGAGCATCCATCCGAGGAGTCTTTGGTCCCACCTTCTCCTTCTTCGCCTTCCCATGGTAGAATGCAGAGAGGAGGAAGAGAAAGTCGAGCAAAGCGATGGGTGTTGCGATCCCTCCCAAGAAATACTTCTGTTGCTAAAGCATCTCTTTGATTCTCTTTCTATCGCCAAAGGATTAGAAATTGGAGGCGAAAATTCCAGCCTCTCCATGCACCATTGATGAACCCCCCACATGTTTCAGAGGCTGGTTGTCCCGTGGGCTCGGCTATAAATTAATGTGGAAATTGACTGACTGGAGGATCAAGGAGGACGATGGATGGTCATTGAGGCGCACGTGTAGGCCACTGGGCTAACTAGGGAAGTTCATTCACAACGTTCGCTTGGATCTAGACTTGTCATTGCTTCCTATCATTTAGGTTGCTATTGCTTCCGGGGATAGTTGTTTTATCCAGCAGGTGAGAGAAGCTCAAGTCTAGCTAGGTGTAACGCCCCGCATCCCCATTTTCATCTCGCACTAATGGGGCTGATGGGGATGCTAATATTTTTCTATCAACTCCCCATTTCTATGAGAATTCTGCCAAAAAATTTAGCAAAGTCTACCTTGAATTATCAGGGTCTACACCTGGAATACATACTTTTAACATATAAAAACTAAATTTAACAATCATAAAACTATTAATATTAACAACAACTCACACCCTCAGCTCTGTCTAAAGTCTGAAACTAATCATAATGGCAATCACATAACTACAATTATAATTATATCACTATGACATACCCATGCTACACAATATACATTATTCTAATCTTATTATAGAAATTTAATTTAACTTTTAATTTACAAAAATATAACATGAAGGGATTCCAATCCTAATTTACCATTTCATAATCACAATGTCTTCAAATCTAGATTATCAGTCCCAATCCACGGTTGGGATTCTTCACCTGTCCTTTCAGCAAAAAAAAATAGAATAAGAAGGCGTGAGTCTAGACAACTCAGTAAGTAGGCAAAAACAACAAAATATAATGATTAAACTTAAGTCTCATGTTCTAACCTAGAACATGAATTAATTATAAGATGTAATAACATCATCAACATACTCATGAGGTATTTAACCTTAGTAATTCAATAACTCAAACAAGCGTAATTATGTTATACTTCCATGAGACTCAAGTCTCATTTTCTAATACAACAGCCTACGCCATTCAGGGGTATAACACCACACCCATGCCATCTGGGCATGACATATTAGTTTTAGTATTCATGCTTAGTATTCTAACTATGTTATCCACATCATATCATTTGACTCAAATACCACATATCATATTAAATCTATGTCATATGGGCATAACTATATAATTGTGCCTTTTGGGCACAACACAATATCATTATATCAATTCTGGGCCATTCGGCCCATCTTACATCACAATTTTGCCAAACAGGTATAAATCTCATATATTTTACTATGCCATTCAGGCAGAGTATTTCATTTTTTCGGCAATTATATCATGGAATGGCTTCACATTTTATTAATGACTACATTCAATTAATATGGCTTATAACATCACCATCATGGGATATACTCATCCCATCTATTCTATTCAGCATAAACTTGGGATATTTTCTATCCTTATTCATTTAGAAGACATCCATACATAAGAATAAGCAAGTTACGGGATATCCTCTATCCCCACTAATTATCAACTCACATCTTCACATATTATCATAATTATCATAAACGAAATACCATGTATTTCAATTTTAAGGGATCCTTACTATCCCTATCATTCATAATTTCATCAAAACCAATTGAACATCAATCTTTAACCAAATACGGGATAACCATTATCCCTCAACCAAAATATACATGTCCGAAAACAACCAACGGGATATTCCATATCCTCATCCATGCATTATTCAACAGATAGAGCCTACTTACCTTAAGAAACGTTCATTTTTCCATCCTTCAAGTTCATAACTTAGCTTCCATCACTAGTTGAATAATCCTATACATGTAACACATACATCACTATTCAATTTATATATGTTTTTCATTGAGGCAATTCATCGAATTTATAATAAGCATCATTTATATCTTAATCTTTCAACAAGATGTTTTAAGGGATTTCATTCCCAACTACATATAATCAACCCACAACATAATTAATGTAAATTTCACTATAACCACATGCTAATGAAGCTTCTAAACCAAATAAATTAAGGCATAATCACATTTTCATACAAAACCCTAAATTACTATTCACATAAGTTACTGTTCACAGATGGGGGTTATGCAAAAATCATATTTTCCAAATTTAAATATTGCCAAAACACTATAAATCAAATATTAATCACGTTTTTCCATCAAATCTCACATATGATTCAAGGATTCTCCCTCCAAATACTATTCACAAATTTGATATAAACCATAGCAATGGAATACATAAAATCAATAAGAGAAATTGAGATTTACCTCAAGATTCATGCATAATCTTCAGTTTCCATCCGTTTCCCACTCTAAATCTTTAAAGATCAGCCACACATCACATCCAATATGATTTTCGATCCATAAACCACACTCTAACAACTATAAAGGGAATTTTAATCCAAAATTTTAAGGTTTCTCATGGAAAAACAAGAGTTTCCATGCTTAAATCTCAAGAAAATGGCTCAAGGGTGATGGGTTTTCGTGGCTAGGGTAGGGGAAACAGAGGAGGAAGAAAAAGGGAGAGGAATGAAGAGCATCAGGCTGAAATTGGACCTAAAACACCAATCATTGAATTGGCGCCTTCGACTCTAATTTTGGCGCCGTCGGCGCCCAAATCTGTACTCCAAACATTACCTCACTATTTTGGCCATAAATTCTTATATAATGTTATATTTAGGTGATTTTTGATGCATTACGAAGATAATTTCAAGATCTATAACTTTTACGTTTATTAATTTTTCTAATTTAATCCCAAAATATGAGTAATTTAGACTCAAAGTGACACTATGAGTTTTAACCCAATTTACAACTCTAGAGACAGCCAAAAGTATTTTAATTCTAATTTCCTCATATCATATATGATTCATGTGATTCTTAATTTACTAAAAGATAAATTTAAAGTCTTACAACTTTCATATTGGACATTTTTTCTAAATAATCCATAAAATATAATAAAAATTAGTTGCACCTATACAGTTTTCAACTTCATATTCTCATACAATTATGCCCAAAATATAAATTAAATTCAAGTTTTTTCTTCATTCTTTTTCTTTTCCATAGTCCTATTAGTATGTAATCATATAATTATACAAAAATTAACACCTGGGCTATTACACTAGGCAGCATGTTAGCAAATGCCTACATCAAGCACTTTGCCTCTGCTTGTCGTTAATGACATGTAAATGGGCTCTAAACCAGCTTAGTTGCCGAACAGCAAGCTTCCCATCTTGTTAAGAGTGCACCTGTGCGCCTGTGCGCCTCTCGAGTGCACCTGTGCGCCTTTGGAGAGCAATCGGTCTGGAGATGCCTTAATGCTTCTGCTTTTTAATCCTGTAGTGCCTACCCCAGTGGGTCCGCTCAAATATTTATTTTCAATGGATTCGAAATTCTATGTTTTAGGTACCTTTGCAGGGAAGAAGGCGACTTTCAAATGTTTTTTTGTAGGGCTGGAGCTGGGGAAGAAGGCATTCTCACAGGTGGTTTGTCTAAAGTAGTGCCCATGGTGCTTCCTGAATGCAGGTTGGCGCCCTGGCTGGAGCAAGGTCCATGTGTCTTTAAAGAGAAATGGATCTGGAGATGCTCTAACACTTTAGCCTTTTAATCCTGTAGTACTTGTCCAAGTGGGTCCGCTCAAATATTTACTTTTAGCGGATCTCAAATTCTATGTTTCAAGCACCTTTGCCCTCCCCTTTTTTGAATTCTGACATTAATCATTCCTCGACAGCTTTATCCATGTTAACGTGATCTCTCGATACTTCTATTTGCCCATGTGTACAAGGTTTAAATGTGATGGGACATGAGAACGGCTAGTTTCTAATTTTCACAGATCATAGGCTATCATTTCTTTGGTTTTGAATGAAACCTTAGACAGTTTTGTTGAGAGACATCTTTAAGACGTTGCTGCAAATACAGAAAATCATTTCCCACTTTTGGTTTCTTCTTCGCCCCTTATGTCTGAGCTGTCACTACTCTCTTCTTCACCTCTGGTAACCCATCTGCATGTTTTGTTCTCATTTCAAATTATCTTTCTTCCTTATGGCTGTTGAGAGATCTCATTTGCATTTGTCGAAAAGTTTCATGGAGGCATTCCGGCTCTATCCTCTACTAGAGGGTATGAGTTGGGTGTTTCTAGAACCCACTGCCCTGCCATGGCATCCTCACAAAAACCTGATTCCTATTTCTTTAGGTTCTCTTAGGGCAGGATTTCAATTAGATCATACCCATTTCATCTCTACGCTTCCTCATGGCTATAATATTTCTCCCGAGCAATTGGTCTCAAATAGTTGGCGTTAAGTCGTGTCCCTTTGTCATTGGGTCCATAATCTTTGAGAGATTTTTATTTTCACTTTCTCAATGTTTTCAACTACTTTACCTTAAGCAAAGCTCCTCATTTTAGCTATTACTTTTATCTTATCCCTCATGTTCCCTAGCACAAGTTGTTTGTGCGAACTACTGACCCAGACGATGCCTAGAAAAGTCATTGGGCTTGGGTCAAGATTACTGGGGTTTTCCCTTTTCTGGCAGTTTGGATGACTAATCCTATTTTCCCTTCAATCACTCTTTCTCCTTTAGAGCGATGTAGCTTGTATGTCATTAGGTATAAGCTAATTTCTGTGGGGCCATTACTAGTGGCTGTTGTTTCCTCCACGAACCACTATCGCCAGGTGAATTTTCCATGTGGCTTTCTTGGTGAAGAGGTTGTGACTCCTGATCCTCTTTCGTCTTTGTCTTCTTTGTTCCCAGACCTGAGATCTACTCTAGAATAGGAACAAGATCTTTTTCCTTATTTCTATGTAACTCCCCACTCTTCTCCTGCTTGTGCATCCGCTTCCACTCCTGATTAGGCAACTCCTCTTCCTTGATAGAGAATTAAAACGGTCAGCCAAAAGCAAAATTTTCATGCTTTTACTAATTCTGATAGGGAGAAATTGCTGGCTTCAGATGTCCAATTGGAGCCGCTAGGGGTTGATATTCCTTACGAGGCCGGTCTCGTTGATCTCTCTTTTGGCGGAAGCACTTCACAAACTTCCACACCTTATTATTCCTCCAGACCTGGTCAGCTCACCATAGTGGACCCATACACATCCTTCATTCTCGAGGTTGCCACTGGGAAGCGGGTCCATTCTCTAGGGGATGTCAGTGGTATCTTTAGAGACGTACTGTATCCCCCTTCTTCCATACAAATTTCTTTCGATCCCTCCTCATCTGTATGGACTTCCCTTGTAATTTCTTTTTTGGCTTGTTCTGTCTCTCCTGGTTCTGAGCCTATGGTTGATGCTGCTCCGATGGTGGTTCTGAAGTTGATTGCAATTGAGAAATCCACAGAGGCTATTGTTGAGGAGATGAAAGAGGTCCAAGAGAGGCCAGCAGTTGCGAGGATGTAAAAAACATTAGTAGTTGTTAAGGCATCCTCTTTTGCTATTGTCTCCCATCCTTCTAGTTCTTTTGCAGGTGAGTATCTCTCTTGCCCACTTTTTATATGTATTATTGATAAGAAGGTGTTAACATCATTCTTTGAAAGTGCTAACTTTTTCCCTTTTGGCCTTGTTGTAGGTTTTTTTTTCTTCTGACTAGCTGTCTTATGCTCGGAAGCGTTCATACTCTAGCCCTAGCCTGGCTCCTTCAACCCAATGCTTTTGAGAAGAGGCTTCAAGTTAGAGCGGGCTAGCATTAGCTCTTGGATCCAGCTCCATTAGTGAAACTGTCGCTTCCATAAGTTAGAGTTCCTCTCAACCTTTTGCTTTGGTTGATGCTGCTCCAAGGGGGAGGGCACCGATACTGTCTCTACTGAAGAACCCGGCCATGACGGCTGCCTTTGTCACCAACAAGACTGCTCTTGGGCTAATGCATGTAGTTGGGATGGCTTGGTGGTGGATTCCGCCCTCAACGTCATGCGAAACGTAATCAGAAGGTAAGGCTTCATTGATCGAATGGAGGGCATAATGCAGCAGCTTGCGGCCACTCAGGAGTAATGGGACGCCGCCATCGCTGAGTTTTCCATTATAACGGTGGAGTTAAAGGAAGATCGGGTCCATTTCAACCAACTAGAGGGGACCACTTCTGAGCTGAAGGCAAAGGAGGATAAGCTTCTGGCAGATCAGACCCTGCGGTCCAGGTATAGAAGGAGGCTAAGAGCACCCTTAAGAGGGTAGAGGCTGAGTACGATGCTATGGTGCTTGCATAGAAGGAGGACAAGCATTCCCTTATTAGAGTGGAGGCCCGCTATGGTGGCAGGGCAGAGGGAAGCCAAGGAGTCTCTTCTGAAGGCAAAGGTCGAACGTGATGCTGCTGTTGCAACTACAGGTGCAAAGGTGGAGTAGCTGGCTAGAGTGGAGGTAGAAGCTGTAGGGTGGGAGAAGTCTCTATGGTGGAGGCTAGTGTGTTGAGAGAGCAGCATGTAGCAGAGGTTACTCGAATCTTCCAGTTACGCTTAGAGCAGCTGGCTACGGAACCTAAGTGTCAAGAGATATTGCTTCAACAAATGGTTGATTATTTTAGGCAGGCTTTTAATTCCTATAATAAGAAAATAGCTAGGAAATTCCCCGGGATAGACTTAGAAGATGTTCAATTGGACGGGGAATATTTTTAATTGTCAAACTTGTGTTAAATGAAAAGATGTGTTTTCCTTTTACACATTTCATGTATAGTGATAATTGAATCTTATGCATATAAACTAGGTTCTTCAAAAGACATTTCTAGGAGTTAGGAAAGGGGGGATCAAATGCCCCCAGTGTTTGCTCCCTCTTGGTTCATGCATAGTAACACTTTAGGAAATGTCCATTAATATGTAGTTCTCCTATGCCATTACTGTTTACAATTTTATACGAGCCATTGGTGTAGTTCTCCTGGATAATGTAAGGCCCTTCCCATTTGGACTCAAACTTGTGAATTAATTTATCATCCGCCATTAATTCGATCCTTAGTTTGAGAAATAAATTACCCAGGCGATAAGCTTTGTGTTTAACTAATTGGTTATATATCTCAACCGTGCGGGCTTGGTATAACTCGATCCTTTGTTTGGCATGTAATCGCTTTTCATCCCAAGCATCGAGCTCCTCAAACCCCAATTTGGCTTGTTGATCCATTGTCAACCCTGAGTGCGTTGTAACTCTTAGTGATGGCAATTGCATTTCCAAGGGCAAGACCGCCCCAAACACAAGGAAATATGGAGTTGCATTGATTGCTGTCCAATGAGTGATGCGATAAGCCTAAAGCACCTCTGGTAATTTAAGATGTCATTACCACTTGTTCTTATTTGTCATTCTTCTCATAATCCTTAGGATTGCATTATTGAACGCTTCTATTTGGTTATTTTCTTATGGATGATATGGTGTAGAGAATATGTGTTAGATGCCTTGCTTTTGGCAAAACCTTTCCGTTTCTTCATTCCTAAGTGGAGTGCCATTGTTAGATGTAATTTGGTGGGGGTTGCCATATCAATACACGATCTTGAACTTGATAAACTCGATTACTTCTTCAGCTCTGACTCTCTTATATGAGTCAGCTTTCACCCATTTGCAGAAGTAATCGGTTGCTTCTAGAATGTAGGCATGTCCCTTGGAAGATGGAGGGTTGATTGGGCCAATAATATCAAATCCCCACCATGTAAACGGCCAAGAGATGCTTGCAAGTACCAACTCTGATGGTGGTATGTGTCGAATATCTCCATGAAGCTAACATTGGAGACATGATTTGGTAAATTACAATGAGTCTGAGACCATGGTAGGCCAGTAGTACCCTAAGCATTTGACCCATCTGTATAACCTTTAACTAGATGAATGCCCGCCGCATTCACTAGAATGTGCTTGCATAAGTGCATATTGAATCTCTTCCCCATTAAGACAATAGAGCCAAAGTCCATCATATGCCTGGCAATATAGTGTATTATTATAATACACATATCGAGTAGCTCTTTTTCTTAGAAGTAATCTTTCTAGGAGGATTCCATATTGCAGGTAGTCGATGTATGGGATTCACCAATCATCCACCATTAGTTCCATGCAGGCTACACGTTCCACTTGCATAGTTGTCTCCTCATCATATGAGTCAAGAATGCGGCTTTGTTACTCAACTTTCATAATGACTTCTTAGCCTCTAACAACAAGTAGAGTGGTTGCCAAGTTTTCTAAAGCATTAACAATGGTATTCTCGATCCTTGGAATATGCTCGATGCTGACTTAAAAAAGCTGATCCAATAGCCCTTGCTTGATATTATAATACTGGCATAAACTAGGCTGGCAGACTTTATATTCAATGGTTAATTGTCAGACCACCAATTTTGAATCACCAAAGATATCTAGTTTTGTAATCCCGAAATTGAGGGCAATTTGAAGTCCTAAGACCAGTGCCTCATATTCTGCTTTATTATTGGTGTAATTCTTTAAGGATGTCTTTCTGAGGTGAGATAAAGATAATTCCAATGCCAGCATCGATAATTTTGGCAGCACCATTGAAATATATTTGCCAGGGAGTTTTGACTTAGGCAATGAATACTTCCTCATCTGGCAAGTCTTCTTTCACAACGACTTCTTCATCATCTGGCTGCGCTACCAAGAAGTCAGCTAGGACTTATCCTTTCATTGCTTTTCATGGGATAAAGGTGATGTCAAATTCTGACAATAGTAATGACCACTTTGCCAATTGTCCCAATAGCATGGGACAAGTGATCAAGAACTTGAGCGGATCTGCTTTAGAAATTAACCAGATCTCATGAGTGAGGAAATAATGCTTTTAACTTTTGAGCTACAAACACCAAGGCAAGGCATGTCTTTTCGATTGAAGAATAATTGCATCTGCATTGATCAACCGATGCCTAAGGTAATAAAATGCTTGTTCCTTGCCATCTTGATATTCTTGTGTGAGCAATGCCCTTAGAGATTGCTCACTCATGCAGATGTACAAAATAAATGGCTTACCCTTAGTTGGTGCAGCCAAAACTGGTGGGTTATGGAACAATTCCTTGCTATTATTGAAGGCCTTTTGGCAAGCTTTATGCTAAATAAAGGCCACATCTTTCTTTAGTAGACGATGAAATGACTGACATCTTCCTCCCAAATTAGCAACAAATCTTCTAATATAAGATAGCTTGCCTTGCAAGCTTCTTAGGTCATCTATGTTCCTTAAGGGAGGCATATTTCTGATTGCCTTTGCTTTTTGTGGGTCCACCTCGATCCTTCAATGATGGACAATGAATCTCAAGAACTTGCTTGACCCAACTCCAAATGCACATTTGAGCAGGTTCATATGTAGCTTATTTTTCCTGAGCCGTACAAAGATGGTGCGTAAATCCTGATGGTGTTGATCATGATCATTGGATCTTATCACCAAATCATTGACATAACATTCAACATGTTTATGAAGCAAGTCATGAAAAATAACTTATATAGCTCTTTGATAAGTAGCTCCTATATTTTTTGGCATAACTTTATAGCAAAAGACACCCGTTGGAGAGCAAAATGCAATGGATGCCTCATCTGCTGGGGCCATCTTGATCTGGTGGTAGCCAGAGTAACCATCCATGAATGAGAATGTGTTATAGAGTGATGTGCTAGCGATAAGGAGTTCCATATATGGTAGTGGAAACTGATATTTTGGATAGGCTTCATTGATATTATGAAAATTAAAACAAATTCAGATTTGCTCATTCTTTTCCTTTACTAGGACAACACTAGAGATCCATCTTGGGAACTTGATTTATCAAATAAAATTGGCTTCCAGCAACTTGTTGATCTTTGTTAATAATCTGTTGCTCCAAGTCAGGTCTAAACTTTCTTGGTTACTGGCAGTTTGCTTAGAGAGATATGTAAAGAATGCACGGCAATATCCAGATCTAACCCAGGCATTTCAGAGTATGTCCATGCAAAGACATCTTTGAAATTCCTGAGAAGATCCATTAGCAATTGCTCTTCATGTTCTAGCAAGGATTTGGCAATGAAGATAAGGAGTTTATCTTCATCTGTACCCAGGTTGAACTCTTCAAGTTTGTTGATTGTTGGTTATCCACCTTCTTCTAACCCCAGTGAAGCTATGCCATAAGTTATTTTTTATAAGGAACAATCGGAGTCATTGTCTTCTTCTTCCTCTGAATTGTTAGGGCCATTTCTAGTAATTGGACTCATGAGTCTCGTTAGCTGTTCCTGACTCTGATTCAGGAATTGATGGGTCATCAACGACTTCTTTGTCGTCTGTATCATCAGGTCCCTCCAAATGTGTTTATGATTCTTTGTCATCAAACTTAGATTCTTCCTCTTCTAATGATGCATGGTGAGAGATGGAAACCATGTAGCAATGTGCAATTATTGATAGGGCAGACGACATTTTTGATGTCTTGAACTTAGTAGGAGCTGACTGATAATCCCATATAGTGGGATCGACAGTCAACCTGATACTCACACAAGAGCAATCTGAGGTATACTCCTCATCACTGTCCACATCAATATCATCATCCACACCAAGATTTATTTGATCTCTTGGATACCAGAGATATTTTAATTTCCTTTGATTGAAATTGGGATGAGCGAACCAGTTATTGACATATAGGTTTCATCAGGATAAATGCCGAGGAGGTTAATCATCCTTTTTCATCCCTTACTGAATTTTGGAAAATTTTTTGAAAACAGGAATTTCTTGGGTAGAAGATCAGAAGTACAACATTATCCATAGGGCAAGCCCATCTCCTTGAATTCTAATCTTCCTTTTTCTGCTTGGGACTGCGTTTCAAATTCTTTGCCCTGAATGATTTCTGACTCAGCCAGTCGAGTCAGTGGGCAATTATACTCGACCAACATCTATTATAATTTTCCTTCAATTTTCCATTACTACTTTTGGTGCTGAAGTTGGAGGATGCCTTTTTCTTTGCTTAATTGGGGCTCCCAATGTGAATCTCGAAATGCAAGGACTACGTTGGTTTTGAGACTACTTGAGAATAGCTTGGCACTAAAGGTGACAATGTTGGAGGAGTAGTTATTGTTCTCCTTGAACCTGGAGTATTGATTTAGAATCGAGTGTTCTCAACTGGTACTGGTTGTGGTGACATATAAGCTTGCAAAGAGTTTGCAACTTGATTCTCATAAAGTCCAACTGGTGGGGGTATGTCTTGCCCTCTGCTTATTGATGGCCTGGCCAACCCTCTTCCACGTCTTCTTCTAAGCGGTCTCAGTGTCGATGTCCCAGCCTGGAAGGCAAAAGATTATGGAGTTGAGAAATTTGCAACTGGCCTCTAGTTGAACACATTTTGAATTGAAGGAGCTGGTGGTAGCGTAAGAATGACCAGGTGTTGCAATGGTTGCAGATGTTGAACCGGTGACTTATCTTCATCATCATCGTCTAATTGAAGCACTTTCAGCTATTTCATGAATTCCAACTTGTCTTCTTGTGAGATGCTTGTCACAATCTCAAAGCACAAAGACATTGGTGGCGAATGGTTGTCCCCTTCTGTCCACAGTTGGCTTGGTCAATTCATTTAGTTGCTCCGATTCATTTGGTGCTAGCTCATAATATTGGGCTTCTGAGAAGAACGCCTCTAAAATTGTAAATGATCATACATCAGCTAATATGTGCTTCATTATGCCATCCTAGTAGAACTTAAAGCATTAGTGTATTGTGGATGCTACAACTTAGTATCGATGCAACCATGGCCTTTCGAGTAACAGGTTGTAGGATGTTGGCGCATTAATGGCACGACAATTGACCTTTGTGAGAAATCCTTGTATATCGAGACTCAAGGTGATAGCCCCCATATTCCTCTGACTTTCTTGGTTAAGCCTTGGATAATCAAGGTGCTTGTTTTGAGAATGGAGGGGCACATCCCAATGCACTTTAGTACTTTGAGTGGAAGAATATTCACTACAGATCCTGGTAGTACTTTGAGTGAAAGAATATTCACTATAGATCCTAGATCTAGCATAATGTGGTTAATCCTTTCTCCTGCTAGATTGCCACTTACAAACAATGGATGATTATGCTTTGTACTTCCAAGTAATAAGTCATCATCTGTGAAAGTTATGGTCTGATTGCATTCAATTGTATCAACAACCTCTGCCAAGTACAAGTCCTTAGTGGACTCATCTATCAGTGCATTTATGAGTGCTTGTCGAGACTCCTTAGAGAGCTATAGTGCATCATATATACTCAGTCTTGCTGGGATTCTATGCAAGTGAGCGATGACATCATATTCTGGTTTCTTTATGATCTTTAGAGTTTCCCTTTCTTCAATAGGGAGACAAGGAACTCCAGGCATCAACTCTTTATGCATTGACGCAATTCCTTTGTCCTGAGTTATATTCTTCCTGGATCGTAACACGACCATTACTTCAAGTGATTCAGATGCTTCTTGTAGAGCATTATTTTTATTTGGCATGATGTTGTTCATGTTACAAGATACCTCCATAGGTTCTGATGGCTCTTGGATTAGCAACTTGAGCATTCCAAGAAATGAAACCTCTTTGTGCAATGGAAAAGTCTTTCCCAATACAACAATTCATTATCATATTATGCGCCTTTCTTCTTGCAACATGGGGCAACAAAGACAAACATTGCATCATCTTAAGGCGAAATCATAAAGATGGTCCCCTTCAAGAGGATGAATTCCCCGTACTTGTGCCTTGGAGAATTGAGAAGTGTAGTCAAGATATCTGTGTATGAATGTTTCGGTCAACAACTCCTAAGATTTGAACGATTTGGCTGGCAATGTTGTGATCCACTTTAGGGCGTGACTTTTACTAGCCAATGAAAATGAGAAGCTCATGATCACATATGCCTTATTTTGTGACATCATTTACACTAAGGCTTGATACTGGAATAAGTTGTAGCCTTCTTTAAATAACTTCATCATGGGTCACCCTAAGTAATGGACTTACTTAGTTTCTGGAATTGCCATTAAAATAGGGGCCTTCATGTAATGCAGGTATTCGAGGACCCTTGTAATGTGTGACTCTATGAACACTTGTTCTTTTAGTGGGTGAAGGCCTCTACGAAGCTAGATGGCATTCGATGGTGAAAATAGGCCCTCTTTACTAGGCAAAGATAAATTTCTTCTACCTCTGGGTGATGAAGTGACTGTGGATCACTCCAAGCAACATCCCTCCATTTGTGAATATAATTGGTTATATTCTCACCAAAATGTTAGTCCCAATTAATAAGGGACTTCTTTATTCCTTCCTTTCTTTTTAAAAGAAAGTGTAACAAGAAAATATCTTATAAGGGGACCCCATTCCTTTGTGTCTTGTACTGCCAGAGTTCAGAATCAGTTTTTCTTCACTTTTGAAGAATGTGAGTTTTCAAAATTCTGATACATTTTTGCAAGGTCTGGATTTTCTCTGCAGCATTCATCAGTATAGTAGAGGAGGTGTGTAGCTGTTGAATCACCAACATTGAATAAAGTGAACCCTTGATGCTAGTGTTTCCTCTAGCGATCACACCTTCTATGAGAACGTTCTCACTTCCTATTTGGTTGGCTTATGGAGGCCTCACCTTCGCCAAGGTGATAGCAAGATGCCACTATTGGATATTGAAATGGATTATCTTCATCAAAGCTTGGGTTATTCCTAGTTCCTAAGTCTAGTAAGTTATCACAAAATGTTACCCATACTTCATCTGTAGCTGACGAAAGCGATGGTTATGACCCCTAAGCATAAAGTTTTGGGCACTCTTGATCAAGGCAGGCTCTTCTCTTCTTTTTTCCCACCATTTTCTTATAGAAAGTTTTGAGCCTCTCAAGCTAGAGGTAATCCCTACTGATGTATGGTTGAAACCATGATAGCCAACAATATATTATTTTGAGATATGGTAATGAATCTTTCAGGCATTCTTCCCTTTCTTTTTGCTCATCATGCTTGATCTGATGATTCTATCCCTTGCACCTAATTAACAGGTGCTATGGGATGTCTTTTGGGCAAACTGATACCAAGCTTCATCATCAACAATGATTTCTCTCTGCACCTCTCGGCCAGAGGTTTTAGGGAACTGGTCATCAAATTCTAGTTCTAACATTGCTACATCGGGAATTTCTTTTACCGATATGTTGTTAGATGTCACCTGTGCATCCTTCTTTGGTGTAATGATTCCACTCTTCATGCAATGGTTAATAATTCTCCTTACTGTCTTGCATTTAACTCTTGAGTGATTGATACCCCAACGATAATGTCAATATAGGGGATAGTTCACCTTATCTGCTTTTGTTGGAAACAAGGTTTTCGGTAGCTTTATATTGCCTAACTGAATGAGCCCTAATAAAATTGGAACCACCTCCTCATCAGAGTATTGATATTTTGGCTCTAGGATCTCCCTTTTCTTTGGATATCTGTCATTATCACCAGTTTTGGTCTCAATGGCATCGACAGAAATGTTCAATTTGCCTTTTTCTGGTTCTTTCTTCTTAAGCTGAAAGATGCTTTCTTTCTGCTTATCATCCTGAACTTTATTTTTTCTAAAGAGAGAGACGAGGCATTCCTTTCAACTTGCCTCATTAGCTAGCACCTGGAAAGTGGTGATCTGCTTATTCACCAAAATCGCAAGGTCGGCCTTGATGCCATTACGACATAGGTAGACTCTTTGCTCCTCTATTACGATTGCCTTGTATTTGCTGGCTTCCTTTGAGAGATGAATTCCTCTATTGGTTCATATCCCTTTCTTTATGAGGTTGAGATCCACCAATGTGACATCTTTCTTGGTCATAAAGAATCTAGCCAAGAATAGGTTTTGTATGTCATTTTAAGTTTTCACTTATCCCACAGGTAGTGTCAAGTACCATTGGAATGCGGGTCTCTTGAGTGATGAACTAGATAATCTCAAGCAGAGATTGTGATAGAAAACATAGTTTTCCATCTTAAGATTAAAGGGGGTGAGATGATGTTGAGGATCGTCTATTCCATCAAATGTATGAAAATCTATCATTTTGAAGTCCGATGGGAATGACTCATTTTCAATTTCTAGAGGATAAGGCCAATGATATATGTTAGGCATATGAGAAGGCAAGTTTATTTGCCTTTTCGCCATCCAATCATTTATCATTTCATTGAAATGGGCCACTGAATCCACCTTCATCTAAAATGTTGGTGCTCTCATATTTTTACCGAATTATTATGGATTGAGGCGAGGCAGCTGGGGAAACAAGGGACGATCCTTTCGCCTCTGTAGGGTCTCCTCTTGGTGGATAGAAAACAAACGGTCATGGTGGCATGGCCGTTGCCATAGATGGAGCATTGAGAGGATTGCAGTATTGGAAGGTTGACCAGAATTGAAAGTTTGGCTGGTATTCTTTTGTGCACATAATTCTCTCAAATGCTATTTTTCAGCCTCTAGCTGCTCTAATCATTTAGTTATCTCCTCTATGGATGTAGCAGCTACATTACCCTCAATCATGTATGACGTGACTATTGGGAATGTTTGATGAGTATGCATCAACTGGTGAGGAGATGTGGATGCTTGATCCTCTCCCCCAATGTCTTCCGATGAAAAATGGAACATTAGGGGAGGTATCATAAGCCTGATGATGATAGAATTTCACTCACTTATAATTTTATATTTTCAAGCTTAATTCTATGCGATCTTTGATTAGTTTTATGTTAATTTCACATGTTTTTGTGGAGGAGTGGAGGAAAAGAGAGAAAGCAAGAAATATGAAGCAGCAAAGCGGTGAAGGAAGGCAAACATAGTAGCAAGGGAGAAAAGCTTGCAAAGGAGCAGAAGGATTAGCGTGTTGGTGCCACCAGCACCACCAGTTGATTAAACTACAAAATTAATATATATATATATGTATATATATAGATTATATTTTTTAAATTATGCAAAAGGCTACATTTTTAAGCCCCTTTTTTAGTAGTTTTAGGGAGAGCTTTTTAGAGGAGCCAAGGATTTTTCTTGGAGGCTACTCTGAAGAGATTTTGAGGAGCAAAGAAGAAGATTCAGGAGAGCTAAAGCGATTCAAGAAGGCTAATTATAGTACGATGTTCTTCATAAAGGGAGTATCTTTTATTTTCTTCGTAAACTAATTCCTTCTTTGGATTATTGATTATTTAATGCAAGTCTGTGTTTTCATTCATTGGTTTTATTTCAATCTTTTGATTTATGTGATTGCTTGATCACTAGTTGCATAAATCTTATTGATTGTCTATGCATGGTTAAGGCATACACCTAACGCACAACCATGAGCTTCCTTGAATGAAAAAAGTAGAAGCTTAAGGCGCACACCTAATGCACAATCATTCCACTTGGTTTATAGTTCTTAATCGTAATAGGTTTTCACCTCAATTATGCTACACACCATAGTTAATTGGAACGAGTGAAAGTGGTTGATTTAAACCTGCATACCAAATGGTAATAATCATATCATAGAAAGAACGAACCCAAGCAAGCATTAAATCCAATATCCAAATAGAAAGGGGAGTTATTAAGTAGTGAAATCTGAAACCTAAACCTTTACCACTTACAATCTATCCTATATCATTCTATAACCCAAGATTTCTGATTATCTTTTTATTTTTATTATTCTTATTAATTCAAACCAATAATCCATCTTTTCAAAGTTAGTTTTAGTTAGTAACTCAAATTAATTAAATCAGTTGACCATTTTCTGTGGGATCGACCCTTACTCACGCACACTGTGCTGCTATAAACTTGTGCGCTTGCAAGGTATTATAATTTGAATCATCACCTAACCATTGACCTCCTAACCATCCCTAGACGAGGCAAATTGGGCAGTGTTGGTGATGGGTCCCTGTCAGCTGAAGTAGTGTAGACTAACGAGCTACACGTTCCTCATCTTCTAGTCTCTTTTCTTTGGGCTACCAAAGTCGGCCCTTCTTTCTCTTTTCTCTACCTTTGATGCCTTTTTTGGCATCTGAAGGGTGCCTATCCTATGGATCTCTCTTCTCTAAGAATATGAAAGATTTGCCATAACAGCAAACATGTTGTTGCCTAGGCATTCATCTTGGGATGGAGATAGTCTTGTTATTGTTGTAGTGTGTTTCTCGAAAGGTAGCTTCCATCCTTCCTTCTTTTCCTGAATGGTCAACTTGTGAGTTAACCTCTTCTTGGTATGTTTCTTCTCTCCAACCTCATTGCTGAGAGAGATTGAGATAGGAGAAGCAACCTTTGAAACTGCTGGGGCAACCTTGGGTGCTGCCGAAACTATTCTAGAAGCTTTCGTTGTAGCTCTAGGTGAGGAAGGAGTGGGGGAGCCCCTTCCCTCTTATAGATGACTAGCGCCAGGCCGGTTGGCATCATAATGAAAGAGTGAGGGACACTCCTATCAAAATTCTAGGGGGTGTCGATGGCAAAATCATCACCTAACAAGAATCCAAATGCGAGTGATGATGCCATTAGGATTTAGCTTTGGAAAGGAAAGTGAGTGAATGTGGAAATGACTAAAAATCTGCAAAAAGCAAAAGAAGAACTTAATCAGTTCCATGAAAAATAATGTCCCTAAAATGCATTGACATTACTTTTCCTTAAAGATAAGGGATGTTTCACATCGGGTTCACCATTTTTGTAACAAGTACAAAAAAAGAAAAACAAAAATGGAATAACATAAAGATTTATCATAACGAATCAGATAATTTTTATTTTTATTGATGTTCTCAATAGATTACACTTACTGTGTACATCAGAAAATTATATAGTCACATCCTAGGCCACAAGTGATCCTAATTATATCTTCACAATGGGATAAAATCCTTGATTAAAAGAAAAAAGTACAATGCATCTTAGAGACCCAAAAATAAAACACACTCTCTCAAAATGAATGTGTTGTCTTTGGGAGCATATTGCGATGACTTAAAATTTAGTAGGTCACCTCAAGCCAATGGGCAGATTGGATGACACGACTTTAGACTGAGTTGCTAGACACTTGGCTAACCTAAAGAATAATTGTTTTTATCTAGTTGGTTTGTCCTAGGTGGAGTCAAGAGTTGGTAATTTATACTATTTAGACTATAAGAAATTATAAAGATAGTAGGTGGTTTATGACCCGATTGAAATATCCAGGAAGGACTCAGGACTGGGTGATTTCTATTATGTTTTAGACCTGAAAGAGACCAGAAGAAAACAAATGACGTAGGTTTGGTTCAGCTTTCTCACATTGCCCATGAGAAGCTTAAGAAGAGTGAGACAGAATGACTGGATTTAAGTTAGTTTTCTCACATTGCTCATGAGAAGCTTAGGAAGAGTAAGCTAAGTTAACTAAGTTTAACTGATTTGTTGAATGATATTTCTAAGGTTTGACTCAATGAGCCATGACTCGGTGACTCGGTAAGTAACCACTCAGTGACTTGGTCCTAGACTTAGGCTTTTGAATTATTGAATGAATAGTGCTTGCTAAGGTTTGACTCAGTTAGTCACGACTTAGTGACTCGGTCCTAAACTTAGGCCTTTGACTGAGTTAGTGAATAGTATTTGATAAGATTTGACTCGGTGAGTCACGACTCAATGACTCGGTTGTAGACTTAGGCTTTTGAGTGATTAGATGAATAGTATTTGTTAAAGTTTGACTCAATGAGTCATAATTTAATTATTCGATGAGTCATGACTCAGTACTTAGGCTTTTGGGTAACTAGGTGAGTGGCGTTTTCTAATATCCCATGGAAAACTAAAAGCGAGCGATCTCAACCATTAATCTATGAGACATCGTAGACTTAAGTTGCATAGATTAAGCTTCATTACACTTTGAGTTAATTAAGCCTAATCATAATCAGTACTAATGACAACAATTAATGCTAATGATTATTCTTAATTGATTTAAGACAATATTATTATCTCCCTAATTTTTATGGGTTGTCTTCTAGAATAACTCTACCATTTTTAGGATTTAATTAATGTTTTATCAATTTAAGTATATTATAACTATTCAATCCAGCGGTATCTTATTGTCTGTGAATTATGTAAGATCCACTATACCGCAGTGTAAGTGGGACCTATTGTGTACCATGGTGGGATCATGGTAAAGTACCCTCAGGCACCAAAAAAAATATCTAGTAGGCCAAAATCCTCTGGCGTCAGGGAAAGCACCCGCCTCGTGAAAAATAAGTATCCAATAGGCTAAAAGCCTCTAGCGTTAGGGGAGGTGCCCGTCTTGTAAAGAATAAGCATTTAGTAGGCTAAAAGTCTCTGATTTCTGGGAAGACACTTGCCTTGTGAAGAATCCTCTAAGCCCTTTAATCCAAAAACTTGTTGTGTCCAAATGAGAGAGGGATGGGGTTATTTATAGGCTTGGAGAGCCAGGTTGTGCTACATGGATGCATTTTATAATTTTTTTACTTGTGCTACTCGGGTGTATTCTGCAAATTTTCCCAAAGTTAGCCTTTGCCTTAGCTACTTCGCTGTGGAGTGTAATCTCGCGTGGAATCTGGTTGCACTTCACTTATGGAAGTGGATGCCTTTGGAAGAGAGAAAATTATTGCCTACGCGAGTGGGGGTGCTTGGTCCAGGCGTCTAACTTTGCCTACGCGAGTGGGACTCCAGTTATTCTTCTCTTGCTCTGCCATTGCCTCGTCTACGCGACCTCTGCCAGAACGTCGCTCCCTCCTTGTGCGATCTGCTCGACAGGAACTCTGATTGCGCGGCTTGTACTTCACGTTGCTTGCTCAAGTAGTGGCCTGCGTGACTTGGAGACGCTGACTTGCCTACACAACTTGGCAGAGAACATCATTGGCTGCCTGGAAGTGTCTTGCCCGCGCAACCTCTTAGGAGACACAGCTGCCTGCGCGACCTGCTGCATCTGTGTCGCCCGCGCTACTTTGTCTTTTGCCTTTAGCCTTAGCCACATGATCAGCTGGCATCCCGTCTACGTTTCGACAGCACAACCCCTGCCTGTGCGAGTGGACAGCTTACTTGCTTTTACCTACACTAGTAAATAGTGGAGCCAGGAATTGCCGCTGCCTATGCGACTTCGGATTTTTTCACATGACCTGCTGCTTGGAGACAATGTTTGCGCGACTCCCTCGTTGCGTGACTAGCTGATCAATTAGCTTCCTGGCCTACGTGACCGGCCACAGCATTTACTTGGGCGACCCGGATGCATTTCCTTCAAATTATGCGACCCGAACGGAGATGATGCATGAATTTGCGACTTGATGTTGCTGCCTACGGCCGATAACACTGTTTGGTGCACATTTGACGTGGACACTCCAAAGCCACAACTTTTCTAAAATAAATTACTGTACTCCATCCGGTTTCCTCCCTGCATACGCGACTTGGCAGTGGAAATCGAGAAACTTCACGCTGCCTTTGGCTACGCGAGTGGATGACATTGGAGATGGCCCTTTGCTGAACCCATTTTCTGCTTATGGAAACTGCTGGTAGAGGACGTGGCTTGGTGTCGTCTACGCGAGCTCTGTTGAAGGTATTGCTTGTCTACGCGACCTCCCTTGTTTCATCTTCAGAGTCCTCCCTTGATTACGCGAGTGATATGGTTCTCTCCTTGTTTATGCAAGTGCTTCTCGTCTGTGCGGCCTTCGGAGAAGCCACTGTCCTTTTTGCTCCTTCCACCGTGCGGGCAGATGGTGTTCAAATTAAGTGCTGATGAACCAAATTTGATTTGGGTTTTGTAAATTGGATTTTTTTTATTATGCCACTGAAATAGTCCCCTGAGACATCATCTCTGATTGTGTCTCACTAGTCTCCAACTTAAAGGCAACCACTTGATTCTCTGCATTTCCTCTGTTTTCGACTACAAAGAAAGCCATGGCCACTTCTTTCTCTCATCTGTCAGGGATTTTCTACCTCTCGATCTTCTATGCTTCTTTTTTTTTTCTGTGAGATCTTCATATCTTCTAGTCTCATTTTCGCTCCATGGTTGAGATGGGGGGAGACAACGCGATTAGTTTAGAATTGATCAAGAATGAGGCCGTTGATCTGGAACGCATTCCGGTTGAGGAAGTTTTTGAATAGCTGAAATGTACTAAGGAAGGTCTGACATCGGAGGAAGGAGCAAATCGGCTTCAGATCTTCGAACCCAACAAACACAAGGAGAAAAAGGAAAGCAAAAGTTTTGAAGCTCCTGGGATTGATGTGGAATCCCCTCCCATTGGTCATGGAAATGGTTGCTCTGATGGCTATTGCTTTGGCAAACGATGATGGGAAGCCTCCAGATTGGCAGGACTTTGTTGGAATTATTATCTTGCTGATCATCAACTCAACCATCAGTTTCATTGAAGAAAACAATGCTGGTAATGCTGCAGCTGCTGTCACGGCTGGTGTTGCGCCAAAGACAAAGTTACTTAGAGATGGCCGGTGGAGCGAACAGGATGCTGCGATTTTAGTTCCAGATGATATAATAAGCATCAAACTAGGCGACATTATCCATGCTGATGCTCGTCTTCTTGAAGGCGACTCGTTAAAGATTGACCAATCTGCATTAACTAGAGAATCACTTCCTGTCACTAAGAATCCTGGGGATGAGGTGTTTTCAGGTTCAACTTGCAAGCAGGGTGAGATTGAAGCCGTCGTCATTGCAACCGGCGTTCTCACCTTCTTTGTAAAGACTGCCCATCTGGTTGCAGCAGTTCCTCGACCATTCTGTCCGGTTCAGTGAGATCTCTTTCAATGACATCCATTTTGCGCCCATCCTTTCCAGGTGTGCGCAAATGAGAGCAGGCCTAGCAAGGCCAGCCTCGACAGCGATCGCATCCATGGAGTCGCTTCTGCTGCTGTTGGATTCAGATCCGGAGCTTCCATCCGAGGAGATCTTCGGTCCCACCTTCTCCTTCTTCTTCGCCTTCCCATGGTGGAATGCAGAGAGGAGGAAGAGAAAGCTGAGCAGAGCGGTGGCTGCGGCAATCCCTCCCAAGAAATACTTCTGCTGCTGAAGCATCTCTGCGATTCTCTTTCTATTGCCAGAGGAGTAGAAATCGGAGGCCAAAATTCCAGCCTTTCCGTGCACCATTGATGAACCCCCCACATGTTTCAAAGGGTGGTTGTCTAGTGGGTTCAGCTATAAATTAACGTGGAAATTGACTGACTGGAGGATCAGGGAAGATGATGGACGGTCATCGAGGGGCACGTGCAGGCCACTGGGCTAACTGGGGAAGTTCATTCACGACGTTCGCTCGGATCTAGACTTGTCATTGCTTCCTATCATTCAGGTTGCCATTGCATCCGGGGATAGTCGTTTTATGGAGGAGGCGAGAGAAGCTCAAGTCAAGCTAGGCAGCATGTTAGCAGATGCCTGCATCAAGCGCTTTACCTCTGCTTGTCCTGAAAGACATGTAAAGGGGCTCCAAACCAGCTTAGTTGCCAGACTGTGAGCTTCTCATCTTGTTAGCGGCACTGGAGAAGGTCGGATTGGGCTAAAGCTGAGCCATCTATCCTAGTTAACCTCATTTGCTTGTTCTAAAAGTACTTCTTTCATTTCTGGATGATCGGCTGTTAAAACCAGGTGTTGGTAAAATGCTTGCCTCACATGAGCTTCCGAATATAAAATGTTATGCGCTTGTTTCCATAAAAATAAATATGAAATAGCTTGGCTTTGTTGGGAAATAGCAATGATACATCCACTGCACGTAGCAGGGGAAGCTCATGACTATTTTCCTATTTGATTCTCACAATCCCAACAGATGGGTCCCGAAACGCCATGGATACCATCCACGTAGGTCTCAACAGGCGGCCAATTATCGGTGTACCAGCAATTTTTGGTTATTGGAGGGCGTGTGGCAGGATGCTGTCACATGGCAATCTAAAGCCACTCAATAGGATTTTGTTTTCTTTACATTATCTTAATGTTCTCGTCCATCTGAAGAACCACAATCAGGGATTTATGGGGCAACAGGCTCAAGAGAAAGGAAATGGAGGAGCGATGTTATCCTTTAGTAGGGGAAGGAAATTCTCAGTGAGTGAATTCTCAATTTAGTTATATAAAGTTCCAGAGTTCAAACAGATACAGCTACAAATGTTTGCCTCATATTTGACTCTGTCAACCCTGTGAATATGAGCAATCTCATGCCCAGGTGGATCATTCGGTTTTGGGTCTCTGAGGAGCGAGCAGGCCACAAGTAGAACCAACTTCCAAATTGGGCACATCATTTCTTTGATTTTCTGTACTCATATAGACGCCCATTGAGCTCTGAAAGTTGCAATCTTTATTAGAGTGTAGACTACTTTTCTTTTAAATTTTTTCCATCTTTAGTGAAGCTCAATTTGTCCAGTTTATTTAATAGAATCTGCTTCGTATAAGATTATGACTGGAGAGTGTAGTTAGTGATGTCTGGTACAAGTGGCTTCTACTCCTCATGATATGCTATATAGATTCAGCCATATTTTAACTGAGTACTTTGTTTGATCAAGTCTTGGATTTGTCTCTTGTAAGTAATAGACAAAGTGAATCTGAGTAGATCCACATAATAGACAACTTTTGTCTTGGTAAATTTGTCAGAGATTGTTACAAAAACTTCATCTTCTAGTTTGTCTGTTGTAAGTGACAGATGAATTATAGAAGTGCAGAAGATGTTCTTCTCTTTGCTATTTATTAGATGAAGTTTTCTATCACCAAGTGAAGTAACTTTGTCTGTTGTAAGTAACAGACAACCCTTGTTGCTGCGAACAAGACTTCTTCACAACAGACGAAGTGACTTTCATCAGATAAAGTTTTCTTTCACTAGACGAAGTAGCTTTTGTTTGTCGGTTTATCTGTTGTAAGTAACAGACGATTCTTGTTGACACGGACAAAGCTTCTTCACAATAGGCAAAATGACATTGTCTAATGTTTGTCTATAGAGATCTGCAGATAAAGTTGTGTGCTATGGACAAAGTCTTCCAAATGGTTCGTCTCATGATTTGTCTATCATAAGTGACAGATAAAGTTCTAATATGTTAAAAATCCTCTTTTTAGTTGTTCGTATGATGGGTTGTCTATTAGAAGTAACAGATGAATCATTGAGGCACATGCAACTCATTTCTTTAGTGGTTGTCTGATAGTTTGTCTGTTGCAAGTGACAGATGAACTTACAGATAAAGACAACAGATAAAGTTATTTTTTTGTAGCTGTTGTGCCGCTTCTACTTTATCTTCTGTATTTTTTGCAGAGATTGTAGACAAGATCCTTAACCTTCTTCAGTTTCAAATAGACTTTATATGAGAGACAAATGCTTGAATAATTTGACTTCATTTTAGCTCTTCATTTGTCTGAGTTAATCTTCATTTCATCTCTGCTTATACAAATTGAATTTGTCTTCGTGTTATAGACAAATGTTGAGTATACGCAGTTTATCTGACTTGTCCGTGGATTTTGTCAGAATCTTTTTTAGACAAATGCTCTCAAATACTGACTTTATTTGTAGGAGATTTGTTTGATTACTCATTAAGGCTTGAACTTCATAGCTACAGATACTCTTTGTGACTTCTTTTCAATGTTTTAGTGTAATTTTTTTTGAGCATTAGTGTCTTCTTTTCATTAATGGATTTTGCTTACTGATGTATTCTCTGTATATGCTTTCTATTGTATTTGAAACATTTCCTTGTATATTTATATTTTTGTCTACAATACTTGGGAATATAATTGCCAGTACTACAAATGTTCACTCATACATTATTACTCATCATCAAAACTTAGTTGTTTGCCATATATACTGTTTGGTTCAACATTCTCCCCCTTTTTGACGATGATAAAACATTTGAGTGAAATACCTTTCGAGAGAATAAAAATATTCATAGGTGTAAATGCACTTGCAATTTATGCATGAATAAATGTATTATGGCTAATGTATTATAGCTCCCCCTGACTTAGTGAATAAATGTATTATGGCTAATGTATTATTGCTCTCCCTGACTTAGTGCATAGTTTTGAAGTTTTAGTTTATGTGGCTTGGCTCCCCCTAAGTAGGTACTATAGTTTTTACTCTGTATTGTTCTATTTTCTGTTTAATTTTTACTTTGCACTATATTTCTCTCCCTTTTTATCATAATCAAAAGATAAGTCCTAAAAGGGAAATGGAGGTTCGACATTGTAAGTGATGATAGCCAAAAAGAATATAGCCAAAAGTAATTTCATTAATGTGAGAAGTATACATGATATGACAAAATACATTAGTGTCTTCAAATCAGAGCATAATTTTGAAATGACTTCATTTATCTGATGTGAGTTTCACATTAAGAGCCTTTGGGACATGAAGGACAAGTTTAATTTGCCTAATATAGTCAGAACCCATCAGTATTGGATGAGGAAGTGGTAGTCCTTGAGCTTGTGCTTCTTTGTTGGCAGCTATCCATCTTTCGTAAAGGGTATGAGTCATCATAAGAGGATCTGTTACTATTTCAGGATGGACAATGAGTTTGATGCTTGCTCGATAGTTGTCATCTAATAGCTCTAGATATGGAGGAGGCTTACCATGACGAATTCCTACAGTATTGGCATCTGTTCAATAGCTGAGAGTGGCATTCATTATGGAGATTGAGCCGGGGGGAAAGAGATGTAGATTCAGCTCCTTAAGTATTACTTGTTGAGGGCCTAGAGACTGAAACTTTGATCTTTGTAGAAGGGTGAGCATTGGGAGGAGGTTGATGTGTGGTAGAAGGGAATGGTTCAATAAGAGAGAGAACAAGTGTTATAGAATGAGATGGTTCAACATAATGAGTAAGTAGAAGCAGTTGATGTTGTAGAAGGTGATGGAGTAGTATTTGGTGATAGTTAAGAGAATTCATTCAGTATTTTATCAAGAATTTTATCTCCATTTGAAAGAGCTTTGGGTTTGAGAGTTTTGGTTGGACCCTTTGTAATGCCCTACACCCCCACCCTACGCGATTTGACCATCCTGTAGATTATTTCCTATTGGGGACAATGCAAGATGTTACCATTTTCTCTTCTTCATAAGGGAAGTCTTCCTAAAACCCCACAAATTCCCTAAATTTAAGGGAATATTCTGCCAAAATGTTGGCAGAGTTTACCATGTATTTTCATGATTCACAACCTGATATACATTAATCAAATAATTTCTATTACAATCATAAATAAAACTAAAATTTTAATAATTATAAATCAAATCATAAATCATTAAACTAGCCTAACTTACTCATAATCCAGAACCTGTGTTGCTCTATGATGGCAATAACATAATCCAAGTTCATATCATACACATTTTCCACTATTATGACATGTCATTCTCTTTTACATAGCAGAATACATTTCTACTTAAATTATTACAATTATAAATGAATACAAATTCCAATTTCTATCAAATACAATAAATACCATAAACTCAATTAACATCTTCCATAGCTCCTTTGCATGACTTGTCCACTGAAGATTTAAATAAGAAGGTGTGAATCAAGGCAACTCAGTATGTAGGTAGAAATAATAAATAATAGTCAATCCATAAATAGCATTTCAATCTAGAACATGAATAATCCCTGATAAGCAATCTCATCCTCAATGCATAACTATCATGTTCAATCATCAATCCAAGAAGCATTCAAATACATTTATGTTATGAGGACCACAATCCTCCTTGTTCCAAAACATGTAGATAGGTCAATGACAAAGAATAAACCTCATGATCCAATTATACTTATTTACAATAAAGGGGATATCCTCTATCCCCAACCATTACCCGTTGTGTCATAAACAAAACACCAACTACGTCAATCCAAAGAATATTTATTATCCATGTCACTCATGCATTCATAAACCCACACAAACATTAACCTTTAAAACATAATGGGATATTCATTATCCCCATCCAAATCAAACATGCCTGGATTCAAACAAATGAGATATTTATTATCCCCAACTAATCATACATAAAACCAAGAAAGTGCCTACTTACCTTATGTGAAGCAGTACTCTCCATAAGGCCTCTAGCTCACTATTTTTGCTCCCAAGGATGCTTCCATAATCCTACATACACATGTTATCCAAATAAGATATGCAATTTGACATGGGTTTCAACTATATAAACTCGTTACTTTTTCCCCCTCTTTCGTGCATCATTTCAAGACAATTAAACATCATGTTAACCTATAAAAATCTATTTACAAAGCTATCCAATTGAGGACTCCTCTAAGAAGATTTCAAGTGTGAATTTCTATTCCCAAGCATTCCTATTGCTGCCCATTCTTTTAAGCATCATCTAAGCATTCATTTAATATATAGAACACCTTGTATTAGTGGCTAATTAGTGTGACAACAAAATCATTTAATCATACTTCACTTTTCATATAGGCATTTCAACAACATATAGGATTTATCTCTTAGATTATACATTTCAGCCACATATCATCATTTCTATGGATCACCCACATTATACAACTTGTATTCAACATGTTTAATATGTAATTAACTTTAAAAGCAATCCAATTAGGCATAATATTCATCTAAGTTATCACCAAACATCCCCTATACATTCAATTAACTTCACATTGAAGCATTTCCACAAACACATCTTTTGCATTATAAATTTCAGCAACTTACCTCATATTTTATTCAATACTTGTTGCACTTCCTTATCATTGAAATTAACAAATAATTATCATAAAAAAATGTAAATAAATATCCAAAGTTCATTTTACAAGCTACCCATTCACCCTTCATTTTGAATAAGTTTCCATTGACGCATTTCATCAAACAACTTGTATGCATAATGTAAATACATAATTCTAGCAATAATTAGTCATTTCTAAGCATAATTACCATCCTAAATTCATCATGAAATCACTAATTAAACATCACACCCATTCTACATATCATATACAGTCCATAAACACCCAAAACCTAGCTCACACTCAACCATATTGCTGCCCATTTTTGTGGGCAGTAATATATAGTTCCAATCATGCCCAGATCACATGAATCAAGTTGCCATTAATGATTAATCAATTTCTCCCATCAAAATCGAAAGTAAATCAAGCATTTCTAACCCTACTTAACCCCCACAAACAGAACAATACCCTAGCAAGAAGATAGGACAAAATTGACTAGGGAAATTTGCATTACCTTCCTTTCCATGTTGAAATCCACCTAAATCTTCAAGGATACAATGCTAACGGCAACAAAATGAGATTAACAACTTGTTTCTTCCTTCTTGAACTTGTCAAAACTTGATGATTCAGGTAACTAAATGCATGGGGTTGAGATTAGGGTTTGTTAGCATAATTTCTAACACAAATCATTGAAGAGAAATAGGTACAAGATGGGGAGGAAGAGGGTTGGTCATTGGGTGCAAAAGAGGGGGAAACAAATGGCATTTTGGGAAGATATTGGAGCAATTTAAGGTTGCCCCACAACAATGCTCCAATGGTGGATAAACTAGTCCATATACATGTATTATAAAAATCCATATATTTATATCCCATACATGCATGTTTTTCATCACCATACCATCATTCATAAGTGTATAATTATGTATCAAATATTGTTACCCAAAATTGAATTTTATCTTGAATAAAATTGTTTCAATTTAATTAATTATATAAAAATTTTATTTACATTGAAGTTTGGCCCACTTAATAATTAAACAACAAATATTACATAAAAATTAATAAATCATTTACAAATTCCACATCAAACATACATCTTTATCTCAATGGTTCTTACATATAATTTCTCAAAACTATTTTGATAATTAATACATAATTTTTCAAATTTATCAATTTAATCCTGTCCTTATTTTTTCACCAGGAGCAATTTTGGTGCGTTGGGCATAACTTTCTCATACGAACTCCGAATTGATTGATTCTTATTCCATTGGATAGATAATTTCAAGTTATAGAATTTTCATATTAATTATTTTTGCCAAATCAACCCCAATTATGTCAAAACTTTAAATAAGTTAACAATTTTTGGTATTTTAATCCATGTAGAGCAGTTTTGGTATATTGATCACAACTTACGCATTTGCTATCAAAATCAGATAACTTTTGATGAGTTAGAAAGATATTTTCAAAATATAACTCTTGTGTTGTCCATATTTTCAAATTATTCCATTATCCATGTCAAAAAATTGATCACAAATGACCCTTTTTCAAATTCAACATTTTCTTCATTTTTCTCCACTTTAAACCTTGTTTTCTTTCCATTTTATTTCTGTACTATTCATACACTTTTATAATAATTTATCCACGTGATAATGGCATAAAATTCATGACAATTTACCTCATTTTCTTAGAAATATATCATAATTCTATCTAACTATTCATATATCTTTTCACTTCTAAATAACTCTCTTCCCCTTAATTTGTCATTATAATCATTATAATCATACTGAAGACAACTGCAATGTGTTCCAACACATAATTACCCAAAATTAACACCCTGGGTGTTACACCCTTCATTATTATGATGCTGTCAAGATAATCTTAATCTTCAAAGTTTGGGAAAGGAAGATCAGAGAGAGTGAAGGATTTATTTTGTGATTGAAGAGTGAAGGCAACTATTTGATTTATTAATTGTCTATGTTCAATTTCTTCTAGGGTCATTTTTAAATTTTGATTTTTAGGAATTGAAGAATTGTGTTTTGGGAGTTTGGGATGCTGGAATTGATATGATTTAGATAAGGAGGGCATGACTTCTAGTGGAGTGGGTTGACTGATGTTTGAAGGAGAGGTAGGTTACTTAGACGTGATTGGAGATAGATGAGAGAATTTTGAAATTTGAACAAGTTTGAACGAGGTAGATTTATTGATGGCCTGTGGAGGAGAAGAGAGATTTTCTTAAGATGAATGTTTCTTTGAGATGGATTTTAAAGATTTAAAGATTTTACTTATTGGGATTGCTGACTTAGATATAGAAGACACAGAGTTAGGCCTAGGAGATTCTAGGGGAAGATTTGTAGTAATGTGATGAGTGGGAGATGGAGATTTGTGAGGTGTGTGATGTGGTGAGAGTGGAGTAGGAGAGAAGTGAGGTGATTGATGAGATGGGGTAGGAGAGGAGTGAACTGACTGATGAGATGGAGAGGAGTGAACTGACTGATGAGATGGAGAGGAGTGAACTGACTGAGTGAATTTTTCTAACTGGTGAGACAAGAGTTGGCTTGTTTTGACCTTTGATGGATTCCATTAAAGAAAACATACTATCCATCTTTTTGTCTAATGAATCCATTCTGAGGGAATAGATGCAGCAAACATTTCAATATTTTGAAGCCTATTTTCAAGATTTTGTGGAATGTATTGGGTAGGTGGAGATGAATGAACAGGTCTGGAAGGAGATGGAATTTTATTTTGATGTGGAGACTCATGACCTTGTGGAATGTGCTGGATAGTTGGATGTGAGTGAGTAGCTCTGGAAGGAGATGGAATTGGACCATGGTGTGGAGAAGGTTCTACTACAGCTGCTGCTTCTCTTTCTAGTGCTATTATTTCTTCTGCTGTAGCTGTTGAAAGGGATTCTGCTCTTCCTTCCCTGACAGATTCTAACTCTTCTTCTTCTTCTTCTTCTTCTTCTTCTCTCACCCTTTGTGCTATGTCTGTTTGCTCATATTTTTCACTTCTTGCTTCTTCCTCCTCTTAGTCTTCTTCTTCTTCTCTAATCCTTTTTGGTTTTCTTGCCCCTCTAGCTTTCTCAGTGGCTATACCACTTGATGGTATAGATATTCCCATCCTCTTCAATGTTAATTCATCAACCATGTCTGAAATTTTGAATACCTTTGGAACTTCATATGATAAATCCTCCTCTACCCCCTTTTTGTCATAATAAAAAGATAAGTCTTAAAAGGGAAATGGAGATTCGACATTGTAATTAATGATGGCTACAAAGACTTTAGCTAAAAATAATTTTATTGATGTGAGAAGTATACATTATATAAAAAAATACATCAATGTCCTCAAATCTAAGCATAGTTTTGAAATGACTTCATTTATCTGATGAAAGTTTTACATTAAGAGCCTTTGTGACACATGGGACAAGTTTAATTTGCCTAATATAGTCAGGATCCATCAGTATTGGATCCATCATAGATTATTAACCACAATATTCATGTAATAAAACCAAAATATGTCAGAATGGAATTCACATGGATGGATTTTAGATAAAAATAGGGTTTTGGGGATTTCAAAAACCCTAAAACCCAAAAATTCAAGACATTGAATCTTAGTTTTCATCTTTTATTCTTATCATTCACTCTCTATGTTTGTTAATATCTATGTCTCAAACATAATTATTCATTGTATTTCAATACATGTCATGATTATTGATAGCAATCCCTATTATCATCAATATTCTTACTATTCCATTGATTTCTTTCACCTAAATTAATGTCCTTATAGTTGGTTTTGTGTTTATTCTATGATTAATGTAAGTAGACATTGCTTGTTTGAATATATAACAATACAGAATGTCTAGATGCTATTGTGATAGTTGTCGTACCTACCATATGCTTACATATGTGTTGAGTTTGGTTCCTATTTTGGTATTCGTTATTGTTCAAACCTTCTACTTTGACTAAGTTTGAGCCTTATCCTTTGATTGGAACCAACTTGAGCCTTGGATCTCAAAATTCCTAATATTCATTTTCATTTCAATCTTTTTAATAGAAGGTTGTTGTGTCAAAGAAGGCCGCATATGAGGAGAAAGGAAAGAGGAAGTTGGTGGATACTTCTGAACCTAGACCTTCTCCTCCCCAAAAAAGAAGAAGAACAGGAGGAATTTCTATTCAAGAACCCTCTAAAACACTAGCCACACTAACTACATAGGAAGATTTTATAAATGTTGATGAAGAACTTATTCCATTTCCTAAACTAGCTTAAGAACGAAAGCCAAGGACTCCCATTGAATCATCACCATCTTATATTCATACTTCTCCCAAACCAAAACATAGGAAAAGCATACCTTCCAAAACTAAACCTTCTCCATTACCCAAAAAGACTAAAGCCAATCCAAAATCATTCATTCCAAGAAGATACACTACCAGAAAAAGAGTTCCAACCCCACTACAAAAAAACCCCACTTCTTTATCCAAGGAATAAGTTTCAATAGGTCCATCACTGAAGAATTTCGAATAAAAAAAAAGACAAAACTAAGTTCTACCAGAAATTTGGGCACAACTACATAAAAGATAAGTTCTTAAATTATAAGTTCTTTGAAGATGAAGGGTTTCAATTTATTAATTGGTTCAAGATATATGGGATTTTTTAGTTTTTGGGAGAGAAGTTGATGATATATGATGGAAGCTGTTTTATTTTTATCTCTGAGAAGAAGAAGGAGAGGATGGAGTCTATATTTATTCTACCTATCTTAGAGGGAAAGCAATTTGCTTTATAGCCGAAGAGTTTACTTTTATCATGAAGCTGCCATGTGTTTCAGCTGATAAAACATATGATAGAAAAGAAGTTGTTGGGTATTTGATTAGGAAAGAATCTTTATCTAATAGGAAAGGTGGATTCACTAATAAAGAATTTTCTTTTGTGAAGTTCAAATTGGTTCATTACATTGTGACACATTGCTTATTCCCTAGAAATGGAGGGTATGATGCAGTAAGTATTCAAGAATGTGTGTTGATTTATTGCATTATGTATAATCTAGTGGATGTCATGTTAATGTATATGTTCAATCAGAAAGACAGAGTTAATGGACACCTTCCTTATGCCATGTACTTGACTAGACTATTTCAACATTATGAAATAAATCTCTCTAATGATGTTCCAACCTATCCCTCAAGTTACAATAAGATAAATATTGGAACTCTCAGACGAATGAGGCATATTAAGCATGAGAATGGAAAGTGGAGATTGATTTCAGTTGTGCCTAGAGATAATGAAGAGGAGATTCCAATGCAAGAAGATGAAAAAGTAAGAAATGAAGCTGAAGTTGAAGGTGATAATGAGGGTGAAGATGATTATTTTCAAGACATTCTAGGAGATGAGCAAGATCTAGAAGAAGAGGAGGGTTCCTAAGGAAAAAATAAGAAGGATCCTCAGGCCAAAGATGATTTAGCAACGACTGTCTTAGACACTCAACACACTCCAGCCACCACCATTCTAGCCTCAACTCTTACTATCCATACATCTTCTTCTGCACCCCATGTCACAACCACCTCAACTTCTCCTTTGCTTGATATTTCCACCTTGTAGGCTTTACTTGTTGCTAGTTTGGGATCTCTCAAAGCTGACTTGTAGGCGTACATAAGAGAGCAAGTCCATGCTTCTTCGTCAACTAATCAATTTGACTCCACTACAGAGAAAAAGCCATCTCCTTCAAAATGATTTGATTCCACAACAAAGAAAAAGCCATCTCCTTCAAAATTATTTTTCTTGAATACATAAAATCTTTTTCAAACACTAATTCTCTAGTTTTTCAAGGACTTGAAGATACTTTAACTATCCTGTCTTTATTGCTTGTTTAAGTTTTGCAGTTTGACTCTTTGAATCATACTTGATATTCACACACTTATGACTTTATATTCATATTTCTGCATATTAATTATATAATTCTTGAGAATATTAGACATTTTTGCATCCTCTTCTTTTTTCTTATGACAAAAAGGGGGAGAAATAAGCATGTTGACAAGGGGAAGAATGTTATTTTAAGTTCATCCATAGTTGCTTTTGCCATCATCAAAAAGGGGGAGAATTGTTTGATTTTTGTTTCCTATTTTGATGATGAACAAATGGATGAAATAAGTTTTCATCTATGGTTTGATGATGATACATATTTATTGTAGAGTGGATTAATGTAAATGAGATGAAATGCATGTAATCAAGTTGCTTAAATCGATGGAATGAATGTAAACAAAATTTGAAAAGAGTTTAAGGAATGAAGACGTCAGATGGAGAAATCCATCGACATTTGTGGTCAACAACCTCGACGAATTTGAAGAGAACAACATATCAAGTGAAGTACAACCTCGACGGATGCAAATAAGGCAAAGTTTGTACTTGGTCAGAACCTCGACGGATTTGTAGCCAAGGAGCAATTCGGTGAAGTTATACTTCAACGGATTTCTTTATGAAGGAAAACATCGATGGTTGGTGGTAAAACATTGATGATTTTTAGGTAAAACGTCGACGGTTTTGGCAATTTTGCTGATAGTTACAAAGATCTAGTTTTGAAGAATTTGACATTTTCTTCAACCTCCTTTAAGAGATTATCTTCTAGTAGGTGTGTTGGTCCCGTACAGATAGTAACTTAAGAGGGGGGGGGGGGGTGAATTGAATCTTTAAAAATTTCTACCAAATAATAGTTAAAGTGCAGTATTAAAGAAATCACTGAAAACATAATGCACTTAGACAGATATTCTTATAGTGGTTTGGTCCTTTACATGGTTTCTTACTCCACTTCTCTGAGTTAGCCTTTTCTGCTAAACTAAGGTTCCAGTAATAGTTGTTGGTTTTCTAGGCTCACCAACAAACTTATGCAAGTTGGTTTTTCAAGCTCACCAACAAACTTATACAAATACTTAGCAAGTATCCTACTTGATTTTACTATACAGATGCAAGTTAACAAACTTATAAAGAGATATACAGAAATAAACTTGTATAAATATTAATGCCTCTTATAGGTTGATTTTGTACGAAGTTAAAAAGTAGTAAACACAAGAAATGTAGCAAAAAATGCAATGAGATAAAATCTTCAAAAGTAGTTGAATGAATGACTTTGAATACTTCTTTGAATGAACTATAGTAGAGTTGAAAATCGTGGAAGAAAATGCCTTCAAAACTTAGTAAATGCTCTCTCTTGTTTTGCAATGTGATAATTGGTTTTGTCTTTGATCTTGCTTAACGTCTTTTATATGTGAGTTCTTTATCTTTCTTTGGGATCTCTGACTTTCTCTACTTTGGTAGGTGAGAAACATTAAATGCTGAAAAATGTTTGAATTTAAGACCGTTGTACTTCTAGGTCTATTTCGGAGCCCATGGACTAACATCAGATCCTCCAAAATTGTAAGTGGCATGACATTTCTACATAGCTCACACAAGTCGCCATTGCTTTGGATGCACCAAAGATGTGTTTTAGATGCTCCAAATTGGTGCAACATCAATGTCTCATGTTAGGATCGTGGAGGTTGACTATGAAGATATTTTTTTTATCTCCAAAGTAAGTGTACCATGATTCTGAAGCACCAAATCTGAGGTCCGACTTTAACTCTAAAAGAGTTCTCTGTCTCTGAAGCGCCTATATTGTGACTCTGATGAATTATGTTCTCTAAAGAGTGTTTTGTTAACTCTGAAGGTTATCGTTCATTGTCTCCGAAGTGTCTTGTTGACTCTGAATACCTTAACTTAGCCCCAAAACTTGCATTCGCGTGACTCTGAAGTACTTTGACTATCTCCGAAGGTTGTTAGTCCATAACTCCGAAGTGACTTGATTGACTCTTAAGTAAATGACTTAACCCCCGAAGCTTGTGTATTCGCAACTTCAAAGTACTATCAACATTCTAATGTTATTTTCCTCTGTCTTTGAAATACTTTAGTGGTTCCGAGAGTTCTTTGTTGAATCTTGACGATTCAAATTATAAATCCTCGCAAGTGCACGAACATATAGCAGTATAGTGTGCAATGTAATGGTCGATCCCATAGAGAATGTTCAAACTGATTCAATTAGCTTAGTTACTAACTTATCCCTATCTTAAAGGAATGTTATTTGAGCTAAGAAAGTATAAATGATAACTTGAATAAAATTGCAGAAATAAATAGCTATGGATAATGTAGTTGCAATCAACAGTGTAAGGGTCTAGGGATCCGATTTCACCACTCAATGATACATTTCGCTATTGAGACATTGGATTTAATGCATAACTTGTATTCATTCAATCTAATGTGCGATTATTACTGTTAGGTTGGTGCTAGAGGAAACTGGATTGGGTTTCCTGATCAAGTGGGAACCTTAGAAGCAAGTGCGGTATAAAATGTAGCAAGTGATCGTACCACATATCATGGCATACAACCATTCGATCAATTTGCCTAATAAGCTAAATAAAAAGCTCAGAACTCTCCATCCTAGCCTTCGCATGCATTGGTCGAGCGCGTTATCGTGAAGTGCTACTTGGAGCTGTACTTGTACCTACTATATACTCTTTGACTATAAACCTTTGAATTTGTTGACAAGATCCGGTGAAATGATAGGTTTTGGGTGCAAAATTTCTTTCAAAGCTCCAGTTGGTACTCCCACTTGCAAAAATAAAGCATATATAAGGGAATAGTGACCGAATCCGCCTGTAGGGTTTGATATTTTAGCTATGTTCAAGATTGAGGCGTCAATGATCTTCCTCACATCAATAGAATAGCCCTTTTCTATAGCATAATTTAGCAATGCCTACTCTCTTGAAATCCCAGACACATGCATAGATGGTATCAATTTAGTAGAGATAAAGTAGTGCCATAACTAGCCAGGATTCATCAGCTTCCACCTAGGAAAACTCTTGATCTCTCATTGGAGCATATCCACTCCATTCCCAGATATGTAAGAGTACGGAGGATATCATCATAGTCAGCCCCTTCATCTTGCAATTGGGAGAACTCATCCTCTTCTATATTAGGTATAGAAGTGATTTATGGTCATTTTATCAAAAGGAACCCACCGTCCTCTGACCAAGGCTCACATATCTAGATGTTTAAGAGCATTGGCATAAAATTCATGGACCACTGGAACAATGGTAGGCTTAGGTTGCTTGATAAACTCTTCCCACTTTCGAAGTGTAATCAATTTCTGAACTTATTGCATTGGGTCAATAATTCCTCTTTTTGGAATACACTTCCACCTCACAAGAGAGCTTTTATACCTGGCTTCTGTAGTGGAGCTGACAAATGTTGGCTTTATTGTTGGCTCTATAGCTATAGTCTTCCTATTTCTAGAAGGACTGGTAGCCAATATTTTCTTGCCTTTGGGAGCCATGAATGAGAATATAATGGATAGCAACAAGGATAGCACAAGAACACAATAAACCACTGAATTCATTAGGCACCAAGGATTAGCACAAGACTACAATTAGCACAAGACGAAATCACATCCCACTCCAAGCAAAATGGAAAATATTCACTGCAAATCTCTCCTTGCACAACAAGCAGTTCAAGTCACAAAACCCCAATCCTTCCTCGAGAATCAATTCAAGGCACAATGCACAACATCCATTTACAATGCACTTCAAGGGATTCAAATCACAACAAAGCCCAATTTTCCTCAAAGGATAATCACCTCAATGCACAATGCATGATAAACCAATCTGTCTTCCTCTCATAAGCTCCTCTCAAAGGCAAAGAAAATGTGCTCCCCCAAACTTGCACAATCTACACAGTTAATTCAACAAACACTCTACGTGCACAACTCACCCTTCTTCCTCAAATAGCCAAGCCACTCACAAACCATAACCCACAATCTTGAAGCATGAAGAAGTGATGATTCACTTGGATTGTCGAAATGGCTCACCCTATCAACATTGGAGATCTTGCTTGAGTGGGAAGAAGCGAAACTCGGCCTTCCCAAGGAACCCACGCACGCAAATGATGAAGGAGATGGGTTTCTTGAAGGAGATGCATGTGAAGAAGAGATGGGAAGGGAGAGGAAGAAGGGGAAGATGGGCTTGTGGTTTGGGTTTTGAGTGGAAAGAAGAGAGGAGCCAAATGAAAATGGGTCGTGAAGTGCTTTTGTAGCGGTTCAAGGGGTTTTAAGTGGGGCACGTGCGAATTGAAGAGGTCTATGTTGTGACACAGCTTTGCTATGTTGCAATATTGTATTTGCTACCCTTCTAATGTCGCGACACTGAATTTTTGTGTCACGATATTGATTGATTTATGTGAAGATGCCTATGTCATGACATGGATTTGCTATATCGCGATATTGTCCTAGCTGCTCATTTAATGTCGTGACATTGCATTTCTATGTCATGACATTGACCAAAAAACTTGATGTTCAGCCATGTTTGCACTTCTGTTCAACTAAATTGACCTTTTGTGCCCACAACTTTGCTGGGATTCGCATTTAATGTCTTGTGTACACCCGTGAAAATAAGGATTAAAACCTATTATTATTAATGAAACCAACTATTAAGATACTAATTAAATTATCATATGTGAACTGAATCTACAAGAATCAAATCTATCTAATATGCAATCAACAACTAGTTGGAAGCTATCTCTAAAACTCATGCATATCATTAACTAAGGTATAACTAGGACTTTGAAATGAACTAACTAATTATGGATTATAATTCACCAAATATGAATAACAACCATCTAAGAATTAATCTAATGCAATAATAATCAAACAAATGCAAATTAAACAATTAAAAATTTTAGAAACTTGGGTTGCCTCCCAAGAAGTGTTGTATTTAATGTCTGCGCGAGATGACTTCTTTTTTCATGATCTGTCAAGATTAAGGACTTCATTTGACATATTTGCTTCACCCTATGTCTATCGACTTTGAAAATATTGTTGTCTTTTAGATTCTTTAGCTCGACGGTTCCATGTGGAAACACCTGATTGACTAAGAACAGACCGACCTAGTGAGATTGCAATTTTCTTGGAAACAAACGCAAACGTGAGTCGTAAAGTAAAACTTCCATTCCAGGCTCAATGCATCATGTGTGAATGAATTCATCATGATGCATCTTTGTTCATTCATTCTAAATCTTAGCATTCTCATATGCCTCGTTTCTCAGCTTTTCCAATTCATTAAGCTGCAACTTCCTCTTCTCTCCTGCCTTTTGCAAATCAAAATTTAGATTTTTGATTGCCCAATATGCTTTATGCTCCAGCTCAACTGGTAAGTAGCAGGATTTACCAAAAACAAGTCTATAAGGACTCATTCCAATTGGGGTTTTGAAGGTGGTTCTATAAGCCCACAATGCATCATTCAACTTCATAGCCCAATCCTTTCTTGCAGTGTTTACCATCCTCTCTAAGATTGCTTTAATTTGACGGTTGCTAACTTGAACTTGCCCAGATGTCTATGGATGATAAGGAGTTGCCACTCGGTGTGTAATGTTGTACTTTCTAAGCAGAGCTACAAAGACCTTATTGTAGAAGTGAGTTCCCCTATCACTAATGATGGCCCTTGGAGTGTCAAACCTGGAAAAGATCCTATCTTTCAAAAATCTTAGCACCCAATAGCATCATTAGTTCTAGTGGCCATTGCCTTAATCCACTTAGAAACGTAATCCACAGCGAACAAAATGTACAGGTTATATTTGATGGGGGAAATGGTCCCCTGAAATCATCCCCCACACATCAAATAATTCAACTACAAGATTACCTATAAGAGACATCTCATCTCACTTTCCGATGTTCCCAGTTCACTTACAACTGTCACACATAGCACAGAAGGCATGAGCATCCTTAAAGATAGTTGGCCAATAGAAACTCGACTGAAAAATCTTTAAAGCAGTTTTCTTCCCTCCAAAATGCCCTCACAGCTGAATGTATGCCAATGTCTCAGTATGCTTTGTCGCTCCTCTTTTGGCACACATCGTCTGATAATTTGGTCTGGACATAGCTTGAAAAGGACTGGATCTTCTCAAAAATAGTACTTTGCCATAGATAGCAACTTCTTCCATCACTACGAATTCAACATAGGATTAAACACTCCCTTGACTAAATAATTCACAATATTAGCATACCAAGGTTCACTTTCCTTTACAGAGAACAATTGTTCATCAAGAAAGATCTCATTGATTGGAATGCTCTTCTTGCCTCTCTCTTGCTCAAAATTGGTCCCTTCCACCAATCTAGACAAGTGATCTACCACCACATTCTCACAGCCTTTCTTGTCCTTAATTGTTAGGTCAAACTCTTGCAACAATAAGATCCACCTGATTAACCTAGGCTTGGCGTCCTTCTTTGTAAGCAAGTATCTCAAAGCAGCATGATCGGAATAAATAATTACCTTTGAACCAATCAATTAAGAATGAAAATTTTCCAAGCCAAACATAATTACAAGTAATTCTTTTTTAGTAGTGGAGTAATTCAATTGTGCTTCATTCAGAGTTCTACCTGCATAATGAATCACATGGGGTAATTTGTCTACCCTTTGTGCTAAAACAACACGGATAGTAAAATCCGATGCATCACACATGAGCTCAAATGGGATGGACCAATCAGGCATTGCTAAGATTGGAGCTGAAGTCAATTTTTCTTTCAAAGTATTGAAGGCACAAAGGCATTCCTCATCAAAAAAGAATGTTACATCCTTAGCTAACAGGTTATAGAGTGGTCTTGAAATTTTTGAGAAATCCTTTATAAAACATTTGTAAAACCCTACATGGCTAAGAAAGCTTCTAACTCCCTTAATTGAATTTGGGGGAGGTAGCTTGGCAATCACTACAATTTTTGCCTTATCCACTTCAATACCTTTACTAGAAATAATGTGGCCAAGCACGATTCCCTGTTTGACTAAGAAATGACACTTCTCCCAATTCAAAGTCAAATTCATCTCAATGCATCTTTTTAGTACCAATTTCAAGTTATTAAGGCAATCATCAAATGAATCTCTAATAATAGAAAAATCATCCATGAATACCTCAATGAACCTTTCAATCATGTTAGAAAAGATGGACATCATGCACCTTTGAAAGGTTGCGGAGCGTTGCACAAACCAAAAGGCATCCTCCCATAGGCAAATGTTCCAAACGGGCAGGAGAAGGTAGTCTTTTCTTGATCTTCTAGAGCTATGGGAACTTGATTGTAATCTGAAAAACCATCGAGAAAACAATAATAAGCATGACCTGCCAATCTTTCAAGCATTTGATCAATGAAGGGTAGAGGAAAATGATCCTTTTTTGTGGTTGCATTCAGTTTCCTGTAATCAATGCACATTCGCCACCCTGTAGTTATTCTCATAGGAATCAATTCATCATTATCATTCTTAATAATAGAGAGACCAGATTTCTTGGGCACAACATTTAACAAACTTACCCATTTGCTGTCGGAGATTGAGTAGATAATACTTGCATCCAATAGCTTGATAACCTCAGCTCTAAAACCTCTTTCATGTGCAGGTTTAGTCTCCTTTGTGCATCTTTGAAAGGCTTAGCATCCTCCTCTAGAAATATTTTATGCATGCACACAGTGGAGCTAATTCCATTGATATCTGCTAATATCCAACCAATACCCCCTTTGTGCTCTCTCAACATCGTCAATAACCTGCATTCCTCATCCATAGACAAGTTAGAAGCAATTATAACTAGCAAAGTATTGTTTTCACCAAGAAATATATATTTCAAACTTTCAGGCAATTGCTTCAAATCTAATGGCGGTGGTGTGGCTATTGTATGTTCCAATTCTGGGTTGGCTTGTTTAAGCTCTTCCTGAGAGATCTCCTCAACTTTCGCTTGCTTTGCATTGTCAAGTGTTTCCTTCAACTACATCGCCTCTTCATCTTCTTCCAATCCCTCCACAATGAGCACTGATTCCAAGTTATCATTTGTTTCTTGTTGCACAAAAGTAGAGAGAATAAGTGAGTCGAATTCATCTACTTGAAAATAACCACTAGGATCAGAAGGCAATGAAAGAGAACTATAAACTGAAAATTCAACTGTTTCATTTAAGATGGTCATTTTTAACTTCCCATTCTGTACATTAATGATTGTCTTAGTTGTAGCCATGAACGGTCTTCCAAGAAGAATGGGTACTTCTCTCTTTAGAATCAATTGCCTTTCCATGTCAAGAACTACAAAATCAACTGGAATAATTTCTTATCTATCTGCACAAGTATATCCTTTACAAAGCCTCTAGGATATTTCACTAATCAATCTATAAGCTGAAGAGACATTGTAGTGGGTTTCAATTCTCCCAAACCAAGCTGTACATAAATAAAATAAGGCATCCAATTTATGCTTGCCCCAAGATCTAACATTGCTTTTACCTTATTTATTCCTCCTACAGTAATGGAGATATTGAAACTACCTAGATCTTTTAGTTTTGGGGGCAGATTTGTTTGCAATACTGCACTAGCTGCTTCTGATAAATTACCTTCTCATGAGGCTTGTACTTACGATTTCTTGCACTTAGTTCCTTCCAAAATTTAGTGTAAGCAGGTATATTTTTTATCATACCAAGCAAAGGTAATTCACATTCACTTTAGAAAGAATATCATAAATGTAAAAAAATGACTTATCAAACTTGTTCTGCTTCAACCTTCCTGGGAATGAGATTGGAATTGGAGGATCATAAGGTGGGGGTGCTTTGTAGTTGACTTGAGGGTCAACTATTGGAAACACAGCCTTCTTTGAGTGCACTTCCTCCTCCGCCTTTGTTTTTCCTTGCTAATTTCTGTAGTAACAATTGAATAGTCAGTTTTCTTGCAAACTTTGTTGTCAATTACCTTACCGCTTCTTAGTGTAGTGATTGCCTTTGCTTGCTCAGGCTGGTTGGGCAATTTTCCCAGTGTGTGGCTTTGCATGGCTTCTGCCATCTGTCCTAACTATGACTCCTTCTTCTTCATGGATGCCTCCATGTTATGGAATCCGGAGTCAATATTCTGGAACTTAGTGGCATTGTTCTGGAACTGAGTTTGAGTTGCTTGAATGAAACTCTTTATGGTTTCTTCAAGACTAGACTTTTTGGGTTGTGGTGGTTAGGATGATTTCTCCAACCAGGATTGTATGAATTTGAGTAAGGATCATTCCTTGGTTGCTAGTTGTAGAAATTCATTGCATTTGCCTATTCCGCATCACTTGCAAAATGATCATCTGAAGGACAAGCGTTAGCCGAGTGACCTGAATTCCCACAAAAAGAACAAAACTCTACTGGGGCAAGTTGTGGTTGTTTCATGTTCACCATCATCGAGCACATTGCCTTCAGTTGCTTTGCCATCTCCGCCATCTGCATAGATAGATTTGTGTTAGAGTTAACTTCATAAATTCCTCTAGATCTACCTCTCACACTCTTTTGCTGAGAATTGACTCCAAGCATTTCATACAACTCATATTCTATTCTGGAGTCTTCTCTCCCATTGCTCCCCCTGCAACATTATCAACCATGGCTTGGCATGGTTGTATCAATCCATCATAGAAAAACTGGTTAAGCAATTTAAGAGGACATCTATGATGAGGATATTGAATTAATAATGCTTTAAATCATTCCCATGCTTCACCATCCATTTGACAGAAAGTAGCAATTTTACTCCTTAATTCAGCAGTTTTTGCATAAGAATAAAATTTGCCAATGAATTTCTTGTACAAAGCTTCCTATGTGGTTAATGAACTAGGAGTTAGCATCGTAGACCACATTTTTGCTGCATCCTTCAAAGTATATGGGAAACATCTCATGCATAATTGATCCTCAGTGATATCTTGTAATGGAAAAGTTTGTATTGTTGCATAGAAATCAAGCATAAATGTCAATGGATCCTCTGCAACAATTCCATGAAATGAAGGAAACATGTTAGAATGAATGTGTTTTAGTGCATAGTTTCTAGTATTATCATTCAACACAATGCATGATAGAGAGATTTCTATGGTGGGACATGCAAACTCCTTCATTAGTTGTTGAGCTTGTTAAGCCACTCGATTCTCCATGTTGTCAGCCATGTGAGCTACTTCGTTTTCACTTTAACTCTCTATTTTGATCTCAACTTTATCACTTCGGTCTTGTAATGGAAATAGAGCTAGATTCAATGATCTTCTTTCGTTAATTCACAGCTCTACGAAAGAAAGAAAGTAAAAATAAAAAAACTTATACACATATAGATACTGAAATACAAAGAATAATTGTAACTAACTTAATTGAATTAATTTGGAACCATTCCCTGGTAACGATGCTAAAAACTTTATGATTCAAATTATAAATCCTCGCAAGTGCATGAATGTATGGCAGTATAGTATGCAATGCAAGGGTCGATCCCACAGGAATGTTCAAACCGATTCAATTAGCTTAGTTACTAACTCTATCTTAAAGGAATGTGATTTGAGCTAAGCAAGTATAAATGATAACTTGAATAAAATTGTATAAATGAAATAGCTATGGATAATGTAGGTGAAATCAACAGAGTGTAAGGGTCTAGGGATTTGATTTCACCACTCAATTATACATTTTGCTATTAGGACATTGGATTTAATGCATAACTTGGATTCATTCTATCTAATGTGAGATTATTACCGTTAGGTGTGCAGGTTTAAATCAAGTAACTAAGGTGAAAACCCATTAAGCTTAAGAACACATGAATCAAATAAGATGGTTTAGCATAAGGTGTGTACCATAACCACCTATCCTTTTCATTCAATGGTGCTCATGATTTTGCATATGGTGTGTGCCTTAACCATCCCAAATAATCAATGTGATTTACAATATAGTGATCAAGCAATATATCAAACCAAATGAAAGGAAATAATTCAAAGAATGAAAATAACTAATTTGCATTAAAGAGCAAACATTCTCAAATAACAAATGTATCAAAGAGGGCTACATCTTCACCTTAGAAAGAAAGATTAATGCATAATGAAAAAGGAAATAACTTGCTTCACAAAACTCAATACAATACTTTTCATCTTCTCCCTTTTACAATGAGATTCCACCTTCAATCTTGTGTAGTAGCCTCTCCAAGATGTTTCTCTGCCTCCAAACCTTGACAAAAAGCTCCCAAACACATGCTCTCACTTCACTTTTATACCCCCCTCCATTAGGTTAAGCATTTGCAAAAGTCAACCAAGATCCAGAAATTCTAGATTGTTGTCTCATAGGCTAATGTCATGACATAGCCTGTCTGTGTCGTGAAATTGAATGTCCATTGCAGGAGTGTGTCGTGACATAAGTTGACTATGTTGTGATGTTGAATGTGCATTGCATGAGTGTGTCACGACATAGATTGCCTGTGTCGCGACATTATGGTTTCTGCCACTTTAGTGTAACGACATAGGTTTCCTATGTCGTGACATTGTGGTTATTGTCTTGCGCTGCATTTTCATCATTGTTCGGTGTTGCGACATAGCTTGTTTGTGTCATGACACTGACTATTCTTTTTGCCTTTTTGCCTTCTCTTGCTCAAATCTTTGTACCTTTGTTCTCCTTTACCCGCAAATACATAACAACCATAAATGCATCAAATTACTAGAAAAGAACCCATAAACATACCAAAATAAAGCATAGAAAATGCAACATATAAGTGAATAATATTGACTTATTAAATCCAAAGCTTGTGACTTAGTGATTCTAACAACTATTCCTTTCTCTCCGAATCGAAGCGCCTTAGCTTCATGACTTTGAAGTATATCTTGTTAACTCTGCAGTATGTCTTTATGACTCTGAAGCTTGTCTGATTAATTCTGAAATATGCTTGAAGACTCTGAAGCATATTTGGTTAACTTTGAAGTATGTTTTGATTAACTCCTAAGTGTGTCTAATGGACTCTCAAGGCTTTCTTATTGATTCCGAAGCATACCATGACGATTCAGAAACTTCTTGTTGGCTCCAAAGTATACTATGAAGACTCTGAAGATTTCCATTGGAAAACTTTAAGCTATCTATTTTCTTATTTTAAGTATACATGTGATTTATATACTTAAATCTCATAAGCGTTTACTTGGTTTCTTCCTTTAAATATTATTAGACATATTTTCAATGATTAGTTTGAAAGTGTAACTATACGTACTTTAGAATAGACTTGTTAGTACCTTAATATTTCACTCATGTCTTTACTCATCATTAAAATATAGTTGGTTAAGAATGTTCATCATCAAAATTAAGCTTATTTAAGATAGTATGTTTAACATCCTCCTCCCTTTTAATGATGACAAAATATTGAGTGATATACCTTTCAAAACTTATCTAACAGTAAATTTAAAGCAACTTAAGTGCATTGAAATTCTATTATTTCAGTATAGCTCCCCCTGAATTGATGCATAAAATTTCAACTGTAAAAGAAATTCATATATTCAGTATATCAAAAAATAATTCATTTCATTCAGCATAATTTCTTAGTATATGAAAATTTCATATCATTCACAATTTCTCAGTACATGAAAATTTCATATCATTCACAATTTCTCCCCCTTTTCGTCTTAATCAAAAAGGTGGAAAACAAAATGAAATGTTATAATTGACCAAAATGCATACATACTGAACTTGTCATTAACCAAAATTGTTAGATATAATATATGCTCAACAAATCCTTTACATAAAATACATAGTACAAAAAAAATACAATCATAAGAAAAGGAATACATCAGAAAAATAAATACAAAGAAAACATGATCATGGTTTGGGTTTTCTTTTGTAGGTTTTGGGAAAGACATCTTTTTGAGATGGAAGAGGTGGCTTGGGTTGAGAGGATGATGGTTTAGGAGAGGGCTTGGGTGTTCTGGGTGTTTTTGGTGGAGGGGGTGAAATAAAAAATGGGTCCTTTGGGGTTCATGGGTATAGGCTATGGGTCCACTGGTAGTTACATAGATGAAATCGATCAAATCTCTAAATGTTGGATCTAGTACCTTAGGGAAGGTGATTTTGTGCCTTTTAGAAGGGCTTTTGTGTTGGAGTTTATCCTTGCAGCATATTCTTGGTAAGTCATGGTAATGTGAGAGAGAGGAGCCTTCTTATGTTCTTTTGGAGGTAGAATTCTTGGCTTCTTCTTAGGTTTGGAGGATGAAAGCTGAGATGAAGGTGCTGAAGATGATGGTTTGGGTTGTGGTTTAGGTTTGGATTTGGTAGAAAGTGGTGGTGAGGATTTTAGGTTTTGAAAAGTAACTAGTGGAGATTGTATCTATCTTATTCTATCTTAGATAGAGGGATCTAAAAGTTGAGGGTATGGGAGAGGTTAGCATTGTTATAGAAAGACAATTCTTCCTTAGCGAGAATAAAGAATTGATTAGGACCTAAGGGAGATGGAAACACTTTTCTGATTAGTTTTGATGCTGGAAGCATCTGAAGAAATTTCTTAGAGTACTCTTGAAGAATTGACTTTCTATCAGGAATATGAATTCTGTGACCTTTAGTAGTCAATGGAGGATTGGGAAGAAGTTGAATCCTGTGTAGAGTGTTAATATCCTCAAGTTCTGAAAATGGTAGTTCTTGAGGGGGTATATAGATGTTTTGAGAGTAAAATATTCTAGCAACTTCATAATTGATTTTGGATTTATTCTCAAACTCAGAAAAAGTCATCCAGATTGGATTTGCAATATGAATGAGAATGTCAGGATTATCAAAAGTTGGTTTTGGAGGAGATTGTGGAGGATTTTGAGTTTTTCTCCATGCTAGATGAATTAAGAGTGGTAGAACTTGAACAATTTGTTCAGGAAAGAGTTCTCCTGACAAATAAAGATTTTTTTTTTCAATGAAGCCCAGTTCATCAAATGGTCCTGGGGGAAGAAAGTACCATTCAAGAATTAGTCCTAGTATGATACTTTTCATATCTAACAATGACTCTATGAGGATTGGAAAGGTAATCCTTAGGCATGTTTGGAAGGACTTCAACAACTGATGGAGGTGATGGAGGAGAGGCTTGAGTTGGAGGAAATGGAGAAATAATTTCAGTAAGTTTACTTTGATGTTGAGCAACCTTTGGAATTGCAAAAGATGATGGATGTGTTGGTCCTTTATGCAATGGTAGCTCAAGAGGGGGGGGGGGGTGAATTGAGCTTTTAAAACTTTTGGACCAAATTAGATGATTATGGTGCTGCAAGAATAAATAAAATAGATTGCACAATAAACAATACAAGATTTTTATAGTAGTTCGGCCCTTCCTAGGTTCCTACACAACTTCTCTAAGTCAGTTTTGTCAATTGAACTCAGGTCCCACTAATACCTTCATCAACCTAATTAAATATATGTTGGTTTTACACCAAGCTCACCAACCAACTTACTTGTTTTCCAAGCTAACCAGAAACTTATACAACCTGTTGATTTTCCAAAGCTCACTAATAAACTTACACCTTTTCAACAAGTTTCCTACTTGCTTATTTTAATACATAAACCTCAAGCACTCTGCTGGTGTTGCTAAACACTAAAAGAAGTGTACAAATAAATGCCTCCTAACTAGGCAAACTTGTATAAAGATTTAGAATTCTAAGTAAAAGAATAAGTAGTAAGAGTAAAAGATTCAAATTCCTTGATCGGGTAGAAATTTGAACTTGGAGAGCTCTGATTGAGTTGTATTAGTTGGATTTGAACTTTGAAGGAAGGTTTTGAATGCTCTTCATGTGATCAGTAAAGTTCGAATGATATTCAATCTGGTTACTTTCTTCTGCTTCTAAATCTCTCTTTTATAGGTTGGAAGAAGCTTTTTTGTTGCTAAACTTGGTAGACATTCAAATATTTGAAAATATTTTTCTTTACCTTATCTTTTGTCTGACGTCTGACTTTGCTGGATTTTAGTATTGGTCTGCTACTTCTGTTACTGACTTTTTCAAACGTTCACTTTTTGTGTCAGGTGTTTCGAAGTGACAAGTGAACAGTTGGTGTCTTGATTGATTTTGGATTATCTGAATTGCTTTTTTTAAATATCCAGAAGTAATTTTAATCCTACTTAGTTGCGATGTTCATTTGCAGATAGAAGTTTGGATTTTTTGAACTTATAATGTCTTCAAAAAAGTAATCCGAAGCCTATTTAAACATCTTCGAAGCATGACTTAACATCTCTGAAAATTGTTTGAATCTTTTCCGAGACTTGGCTTCAAGTTCTTCAAAGCATGTCTCTTTACTCCAAAGCATAGCTAATTATTTCCGAAGTTTGTCTTGTTATTTCCAATGTGTCTTTAACTTTTTCGAAACATTGATGACTTCTCCAAAGCTTTTCAACTTTCTGTGAAGCATGTTGCGACTTGTCCGAAGCTTCCTTGTGCTTTTTCCGAAGCATTCTTGAAATTCTAAAGCTCTCTTGATTATTTTTGAAAGGTGTTGTGACTTGTCTGAAGCAATCTTGATTATTTCTGAAGGACACTTGTAAGATCTCTGAAGCTTTGAAAATAGACTTTGAATTATGGTTTAATATTTTCCGAAGTGTACTTGTGACAAGTCCGAGACTTGCTTTGAGAATTCCAAAACTTGTTTTGCAATTTTCTCCGAAGTGCATTGTGACGATTTCCAAAGCTTATAAAGATGATTCCGAAGTGTGCTTGAATATTTCCAAAGCTTACTATTTTTACCCACGGACTTGTCTGAAGCTTGCAAATTATCTCTAAAGTTCCTCTACATTCTTTCCAAAGTGAACTGCAACCACTCCGAAGTTGTATTGTACCTTGTCCAAAGCTCGATGAGACATCTTCAAACTATATCATGTTAGTTTTTTGAAGCTTTAACTATTTTCTCCGAAGTGTTCTAATTATCTTCGAGACTGTGCTGATAGATCTTTGAAGATACATTGAGAAATTTTTGAAGCAATCCAATCTTTTCCGAAGCTGCTTCTTTCAACTCCAAAGCACGTCTTTAATACTTTAAAAATTTTTTTCTTGAATTAAGTATATGTGAAGTTTATATACTTAATTTTGAAAAAGCATTTACTTTATATCTTCCTTTTGGCATGATAAAGATTATTCTCAAGTTGAATGATTTAAACTTTCTGCAAAATTTTTAAAAATAAGATGTTAGTACCTTAATGTTTCACTCATGGTTTTGCTCATCATGAAAACATACTTGGTTAAGAATATTTGTCATCAAAATCAAGCTAGATAACATGGTTCAACATTCTCCCCCTTTTTGATGATGACAAAATAGTGAGTGATGTACCTTTCAAAACTTGTCTAGTCATAGATCTAATGCAACTTATTTTGCAGATATTTCAGAAACATTTATATTGGCTAATTTAGATTAGCTCCCCCTGAATTGATGCATATTTTATTATAGAAATTTTATGAATATCAACAAAAATTTTCAATGCATCATATTTTATGACGTAAGTTTTATATCATACATTTTTCTCCCCCTTTTCATCATAATCAAAAAGGTGGAAACAAATATTAATAGTCATTTGCAATTAGGTGAAAGAAACGCATATATATATATATTGAACTGTTGAAAATTTAAAATGTAAATACATGAGGGAAAATACAAAAAGTATTAAATCAGAGAAAAAAATTACAATAGATCTATTTTGGTGGTTTATGTTTTCTCTGATATGTCTTTAAAAAGACATCTTGCAGAGTTGGAAGTGGTAGTTTGGGTTCAGAAGAAGATGGTTGAGGTACGGAAGAAGATGAAGAGGGCTTGAATGTTCTAGCCCTCTTTGGTGGAGGAGGAGGGATAAAAATTGGATCCCGTGGAACTGCTATAAAAGGTTCATGCATGTATGCAATGGGTCCACAACTATGAATATAAATGATATCAATTCTTTCTAAATATTTTGGATCCAGTAGCTCAGGAAAGACTAGAGGAAGCCCTTTCAGGAGAGCTTCTGTGTTTGCATTCAATCGAGCTCTATATTCCTCATGGTACAATGTGATTCTCTCATAAGGAGCCTTCTTGTGTTCCTTAGGAGGTGGAATTCTTACTTTCCTCTTTGGTTTGGAAGTGGATGGTTGTGAGGAGGAAGGTGATGGTTTTGATTTGGGAACTGGCTTTGGTTTTGGTTTTGGCGTTGGTTTTGCTTTTGGGATAGCAGGTGGCTTTTTGGTTTTGGTAGTGGGAGGTGGTGGTTTAGTGAGATTTTTGGCCTTTGAAGTAGATGAAGAAGGTGGAAGAGGTTGACTCCAAGGTTTAGGCATTATCTATCGTATCCTTTCTTGGATAGAAGGATAATCCATTTGAGGATATGGAAAAGGCAAATTGTCAACAATTGCCTCCAAGTTGGAATTATTGTAGAAGTTGAATTCTTCCCTAGTGAGAATAAAGAAGTTATGTGGTCCTGAGGGAGGTGAAAACTATTTTCTAATAGGTTTTGACACTGGAAGTACTTGAAGGAGTTTCTCAAAGTACTTTTGAAGAAAGAACTCTCTATTAAGAATTTGAATTTTGTGGTTCTTTGGAGTGAATGGAGGATCTGGAAGAATGATGGTCCTTTGAAGAAATTTAAGATCCTCAAGTTCAGGAAATGGAAGGTCTTCATTGGGTAGATGAATGTTCTGAGAAGAAAATATTTTGAAGACTTGACAATTGATTGATATCAAGTAGCATACTCTTTCCCTATCATCCTGATTGGATTAGGTATTTTAAGGATATAATCAGCATTTTCATCAATAACTTTCTTTTTGGAGGGAGGTGGATGATTTATTGCAATAGCATCGGTCCACCCAGGTGGAATTTCCTCAATTCTTTGAGGAATTATTATTCCTCTTCTAGCAAATTCCAACACTAAATCCATGTGATCTTCGAATGGTGATGGAATATAGGCAACAAACAGTTGGGAGGCAGACCACCCATAATTTTCTATTGTTCGAGCTGATGGTGGTGGTGATGTCAATGGAGTAGAAGATGGTGGTGATGGAGGAGTTGATGGTGGTTGTGAAAGTAGAATGTATGGAATGATGGAATTCATATCAGTAGGTTGACTCATGGACTGAGCAACCTTTTGAATGACAGAGGTTGATGATGGATGAGGAGGTGAAGGAGAAGACTCCACTATTATTGGTGAGGTTGGTTTGGGTGGAGAGAAATGATGCAGAGGGGATGGAAAGTGAGTTTGAGATTAATAGAAATGAGTTTGATGCGGAGTGAAATCAGGTTGACCTATGAGTGATTTTGCTAGAGCTTGTAAAGAATCGAGTTTCTGTTCAATTCCATTAGCTTTAAGAATCATTAAAGATATAACAGTGGAATGTTTACATTTCATTTCAATCATTTGAAGAAGTAAGATTTGAGTAAAATTTTCTATCATAGTTAGTCTTCTAGGTCCTTTGTGAGAATTGGTGGAGTGGGAATTGAAGAAGTAGATGGTTGATCATTATGAGATGGTCTGGTGGGTGAAGGGGATTTGATGGGGGTGTGAGATGGTACTTCTGCTACTGCTGCTGTATCTCTATTTGCACTTTCTCTCAAAATTTCTTGCACAATATCTTTGTGATAGACCTATTGCCTGGGTGAGGGAGGGAGTCCTAGGCTAAATATGTGAGGCTCGATTGCAAAGGTAGCACCCATTTTGGGGGGGTGTAGGACGGGCCCGGAGGTGCTGGTGAGGTTCCTGTTAAGGATGCACTGTGCATTGGAAGGGACAAATCCGTGAGTCTGGTGAGGTTCCTGGTAAGGATGCACTGGGCAAAGCGGACAATATGTGCCCGAGCGCCAGGTTGTTATAGTTGGTATCAGAGACAACTCCCTACAGTCTGTAGGGGTGTGTGCCATGAGGACATGGCAGCCCTGAGGCGGTGTGAATGTGATATCCCTATTGCCTGGGTGAGGGAGGGAGTCCTGGGCTAAATATGTGAGGCTCGGTTGTAAAGGTAGCACCCATTTTGGGCGGGTGTAGGATGGGCCCGGAGGTGTTGGTGAGGTCCCTGTTAAGGATGCACTGTGCACCAGAAGGGACAAATCCGTGAGTCTGGTGAGGTTCTTGGTAAGGATGCACTGGGCAAAGTGGACAATATGTGCCAGAGCGCCGGGTTGTTACAATCTTCTATATCAATTCTTCGTTCCTCTCTTGGAACATCTTCTGTTCTCTTTGCTTCTCTTTATTTTTCTCTGCTGGAGAACTCTTCCATTCTTCCTACCGGTGAACTGATGAACTATTGTCTTTCAATTCCTTCTTCTTCTTCTTCATGAAAGGGTTTTTTTTTTTATCTTGGCTCAGTAGCCTGTTCTGTACTGTCTCTTCTCTCTGGACTTTCATCAAGTCTAGATCCTTTTAACTAAGTTGCTCTTCTTGGTCTTTTAGTGATCCAACCTTGTGCAGTATGCTAAAAGCCCATCCTTTTTAAAGCT
>JAYJMB010001492.1:0-16565 GCA_036873735.1 Pouteria campechiana
TCTAGCTTGTGAGCTAGTGATTACTAATTTGAATCCATCTTTTGGTTGAGAGATGAATTTTGTGTTTCACGATTGGTTATTCTTGTGGGGATGGGTAATAGGTGAGCTGAAAGAATAGAATCAAGGTTTTGTGGAGCTGAATATGTGTGCTATTGCGGTGGAGGAATGGAGGATTGTGGTTAAGTTTGGGTAGGTCTTGAGGGCACTGCTACTATACTTTCTTCTCTATCCTCTATTTCTGTCTCTCCCTCATTTCTTTCTATGGTTTCTTCTCTTGTTGCTTCTTCCACAATGTCTTGCCTATCTCTTCTTTCTTCTCTAGTTTGTGTCCCCTTTACTTGTTCTTCTTTTCTTTGCTTCTAGTACATCCAACCTTATGGAGTCAACTTGAAACCAATTCTCTTTATAGTATCTCTATTTATTGCTTCTCTTGCCATGAATTATTCTCCATCTTCTTTAGAGAGATCAATATTAGCTATCCTCAGAAATTTGCTCATAATCATCTCATAAGGTAAGGTAGATAACACTTGGTAGATGTCTTCACTAAGCATAGTTGATTAGCAATAATTTGAGCCAGATCTATTCTCTTCCTGTGCTTCATTGCCCACAAGATCTTGGCTTCCATTTAAAAGATCTGATCAGTACCTCTTGTCTTAGGATATATGTTGTTAAAGTCAACATATGAGCTAGCTTGAGATCTAAATTCAGATGGCTGAGATGTAGATAAGTCACATTTTCTTTAATTTCTAATCCAACCAAATCTAAAAATAGCCTTGTTCTATCAAATGGACAATCTATTTTTTGTTGTTCTATCTCAAGAACATAGAATGTATTTCTTATATTCTCTAGAGATAGATCTATCTTAATCCTTCCAATCCATGATTTCCTGGTATTATAGTTGAAGTTGGTAACCAAGTCTTGAACCATTCTAGTATAGGATTTATCCTTATAACTCATGAAATTTTCCCTGCCTTGGAATTTAATCTAATTTTTCACCTCTAGATTCAGGCCATTTTCTCCAAACACTTCAAAATCAAAGACTCTTCATTTTACAATCTTTCTCCCTTCAAAATACTTAATGAACGTATTATGAGCAGAAGAATTGTTATTGAAGATTACCTTTAAAATGTAATCTTCTATTCTTCTTCTTTTTCTTGGAGTTTCTTCTTTTGTCATTTCTCTTCTCCTCGCTTCAAAATTTGAAGATGACATCTCAACTCTCTTGCTGGCCCTCTTCATCCTTGCCATGTTTAGTAGATAGTAGAATTTTTGAGTAAGGATTTTGAAGGAGAGGGTTTTCAAAGATTCTCGGAGGGTAATTTTTTGGGAATGAATCAAAATGAGAGTGATTTGAAGGAGGGAAAATATAGATGATAGGAAATTTTTAGAAATATGAAATGGGAGTACAGAGCTTTTGGGGTTAGGGTTTTTGTAGGGACAGAACCTCTGATGTATTGTATCAAAAGTTCTGTGCAACACAAAAGTTAAATAGAGCTTCTGTGTTAATGAACTCACAAGTTCTGAGGAATTTATATAGAAGTGATTTTGAAGAACAGAAGTTCTGGGGCAAACATGCCCATGAGTCAGAATTCCTGAAGAAGTTTCACAAAACTTTTGTGATGAGTAATAATAGTTCTAAGATTTTAACAAAACTTCTATGTTTCTTCTGTAAAATTCTAAATGTGTTATCAAATTTTCTGAGTCACTTCTAAATCATTCTCAGTGAAGTTCAGAGATTCAGAATCACTTCTGACATATATTAAATTTTATTTTAGAATTTCTAACATACTTCTGAAGGAATTTATTTAACATTTTTGAATGTTTTTAGGCATTTAAAGATTAGGATTAAACTAGTATTTCATGTGCATGAATCTAGTACACCAAGTTCTCTTCTAATTTTATAGAATCTATCTTTTAAAAGAGGTTTTGTAAAAATGTTTGCTAACTGATTTTCAGTTGGTACATATTCTAAAAAAATGTCATGATTTTGTACTCTAATAAAGTGATGTTTGACTTCTATGTGTTTAGTTTTGGAATGTAATACTAGATTCTTTGTCAGATTTATTGCACTAGTATTATCACATCTAATAGGAATATCAACATATTTCAACCCATAATCATTGAATTGCTGTTTCATCCACAGAATCTGTGCACAACAACTACAAACAGCTACATATTCAACTTCAGCTATTGATAAAGCTGTAGATGTTTGTTTCTTGGAGAAAAATGATATGATTATGCTTCTAAGAAACTGGCATGTTCCAGAGGTACTTTTTCTATCTACTTTGTATCCTACAAAATCTAAGTCAAATTACCCAACTAATTCAAAGTTTGAACTTTTTGGATATCGTAGTACAAGCTTTGGAGTGTCTAAGAGATATCTCTATATTCTTTTAACAGTAATTAGATGTGATTCTTTAGGATCTAACTGAAATCGTGCACATGCAAACACTAAACATAATATCTGGCCTGCTTGCAGTTAAATATAAAAGAGATCCTATCATACGTCTATATAGTTTCTGATTGATAGATTTACCTTTTTCATCTTTATCCATTTTAATGGATGTGCTCATTGGTATGGCTAATGGCTTTCCTTCTAAATCAAAATTTTGAAGCAATTCTTTGGTGTATTTTGCTTGTGGATAAAGATTCTTTCCTTCATCTATTTTACTTGAAGTCCCAGAAAGAAGTTTATCTCACCCATTAAACTCATCTCAAATTCTCCTTGCGTCACTTTAGCAAAGTCTTGACATAATTTGTCATTAGTTGCAGTAAATATAATATCATTTACATAAATTTGAACAATTAGCATATTATTTTTATCATACTTAATAAAGAGTGTGATATTTACTTTACCTCTTGTAAATCCTTTTGCTATTAAGAATTTACTTAATATCTCATACCATGCTCTAGGAGCTTATTTTAATCCATAGAGTGCTTTCTTAATTTTGAAGACATGATTTGAATCATAAGGATCTTCAAACCCAGGAGGTTGTTCTACATAAACTTCTTCATTTATGGAGCCATTTAGAAGTGCACTTTTAACATCCATTTGATAAAGCTTGAAACTCATGAAAGATGCAAATGCTAGTAACATTCTAATAGCTTTAATTCTAGCAACAAAAGTATATGATTCTTCAAAGTCTATTCCTTCCTCTTGACAGTATTCTTTTACTACTAATCTTGCTTTATTTCTTATCACTATACTAGATTCATCTAATTTATTCCTAAAAAACCATTTGGTTTCTATAACAGATTGATGGTTGGGCCTTGGAAAAGTGTCTATACATTATTATGTTTGAATTGATCCAATTCTTCTTGTATAGTTATAATCCAGTTTTCATCTTCTAAAGCTTAAACTATGCAAGTTGGTTCTACTTAAGAAATGAAAGGGAAATTACCACTTAATTGATGATATGAAGCTCTAGTTATCACTTTTTCATAAATATCACCAATTACTTGGTTTTCAAGATGATCATGCATGAATCTCTAATCATTAGGAAGGGAATTGTTACCTTCATTATTTACCTCATTAATGGATGGTCCATCATCTGTTTCTTCTTCATCTTTTTGTGTTTTCGATTGTGAAAAATCTTTGTCTTCATCTTGTATTTTTATTTTTTGCACAGATGTTATGAATTCTCTTATCTCATCATCAAAATTGCTTATTTTTCTAGAGGGGTTAGCACTTTCATCAAACTTTAAATGAATGGTTCCTCCATAGTTTTATTTTTCAGATTGTAGACTCTAAATGACTTGATAACAATAGAATAACCAAGAAAAATGCCTTCATTAGATTTGCTATCAAATTTCCATGGTTTTCCTTCCCATTGTTAAGAATAAAACATTTACAACCAAAAGTGGGAAAATAAGAGATGTTTAGTTTTCTGCCATAATATAATTCATATGGAGTTTTGTTGAGTATAGATTTATGAAAAATTCTATTAATAATATAGTATGAAGTATTCATTACTTTAGCCCCAAAAGTATTGAGGTAAATCATATTCACTCAATATTGTCCTTGCCATTTCTTGCCAAGATCTATTTTTCCTTTTAGCTACTCTATTTTGTTGAGGTGTTCTTGATGTAGAGAATGTGTGCAAAATTCCATTGTTTTCATAAAAAGTAGTGAATTCCTGGTTTTTAAATTCTTCACCATGATCAGTTCTTATGTCTACTATATGAGAATTTTGTTCATTTGTACAAGCTTGGTAAATGTTTCAAATAATTAAAAAGTCTCATCTTTAGAAGTAAGAAACATTATCGAGGTGAATCTAGAATAATCATCCATAGTAACATATGCAGAATATTTCCCTCCAAGACTTCTAGTTCTTATTGGTCCAACAAGATCCATATATAGCACTTGAGGTGGTTTAGCTGTGTATACTTTTTTATTTAATTTAAATGATTCTCTAACTTGCATTCCTTTTAAGCAAGCATCACATAATTCATTTTGGTCAAATTTCAGTTTGGGTAAGCCAATAACAGATCTTTATTATATAATTTTTCAATCATAAGCTTATTGGCATGTCCCAGTCTTCTATGTCACAACAAAGACTCTTCATTATTCACAGCAAAAGATTTAACTGGGATATTACTTAAATCTACTAAATATACATTTTCACATCTTTTATCAAGTATTACAACTGAATTTGAACTATATATTATAGAACATATATGTGATTCAAACACAAAGTTATATCCATTATCACAAAACTGACTAATGCTTAACAGATTGTATTTTAATCCTTCAACTAGTAAAACATTTGAAATAGTAATAGAGGGTGGTTGGCTAATCATACCAATCCCAACCACTTTAACATTTCCATTATCTCCAAAGGTGACTGTTCCTTCATTTTTAGCTTTTAATTCTGTGAATGGTTCCTTCTCCCCCTATCATGTGTTTTCATCAACCACTATCAATATACCATTTGCTACTCTTCATGGCTCTCAAGCACACCTGTAATAATAAAGTTAAGCTATAATTTTTGGTACCCATTTAGGAATGGGTTCAGGTGGGTTATTTTGGCACCCATTGCTTTTTAGATGTTACTAAATTTTTATTTGCTGATATTGATGTATTTATTATATCAGCAATAGTTTTTGGTACCCACATCTAATTTTATTTATGTTCTAATCTTCTTCCATGAGATACTTTTCTTTCTTTGATTTTCACTACTTTTCTTCTTTCTCTTTATTTTAAATAATGTAGAAGTTAATGTTTTTCTAAGAGCATGATTTTAACTTTTGTTTGCTCAAGTTCTATGTTAAGATTAGTTTTGAGCTGAGTATTTTCTTATTTTAACTTAGAACATTCATAGATTGTTCTTTCTAATTCTATTTTTATTTTGTTTTGTTTAGGTTTTAAAGTTTAAAATCTGAGTATAACTCATCTAATAATTCTTCTAATTCAAAAGTTTTGATTTTTTAATTTATCTCATCTCATGAATGGCCATGAAGCTTATTTCTGTGTGATACTCCTCCTGATTTCTTTCTTTAGAGTTGAGTGAACTGAATTAAGCTTCATTTTTTCTTCTATTTCACTCAAACTTTCTTCCATCATATTTTCTAGCATTTCCTATGCAGCCATCACTTTCTTCTTCTTTTCAAATTTTCTATTATTAGAAATATTCTTCTTATTAAAATAGGAATTATACCTTTTCTTCTTATCTCCTTACCTTTTGTTTGGTTCTAGGTAGTTAAATCTCATATGTCTAGATTTATTGCAATTGTAACATATTAGAATCTCTTTTTTTCTTTTCCTTGCTCTTGTTATTACTTTTGAAGTTATTTCCAAATTTCTTCTTTCTAAACATATTTTTGAATATTCTGGTGGCCATTACCATATCCTTATCATCTTTTCTCACCGAGGCTTCTTCTGAAGATTCTTCATTTTCTGAATTAGTTTGTAAAGCAATCTTCTTGCCTTTGAAATCATCTAGAAACTTTTGCTTCATTAAGACTTTATGGGTCATAAGTGATCCCATGAGTTCTTCCACTATCATTTTATCCAAATTTTTTCCTTTTAGGATAGCAGTTACTTTAGGCATCCAAAATCCTGGTAGTGATCTTAATATTTTTTAACTAACTTGGGTTCTTCATATTTGTCGCCAAGCCTTTTAGTCCATTGGTGATTTTCTAAAACCTTCCAAACATTTTAGATATGGTTTCTAAATCTTTCATGTAGAAGGCTTCATATTCCTGCACTATAATATTGTTCTTAGTTTCTTTTACTTGATTTGTACCTTTATTGCTACTTGAAGTTTATCCCAAATTTTCTTGGCTAAATCATAAGCAAAAATCTTTTCAAATTCAGATGAAGATAGTGCATAGTAGAGACAATTCTTTGCTTTAGCATCACATTCTACTGTTTCAATATCTTTTAGCATATATTTATTTTTTGTGTTTGTAACATTCTTTACATTCTTAACTACAAGCCATGACTGGTAATCTATGGCAGTCAAAAAAATTCGCATTCTCATCTTCCAATACCCATAATTAATTACATCAAAAAGTGGAGGTCTGGAAATGTATTGCCCTTCAGCAGATGTGTTGTGGAACATACTAGCCATTTGAATCTCTTCACAAGTTAATATACTAGTATTTGAAAAATTAACTAGTGAAGCCTGCTCTGATACCACTTATTGGTTCCTAACTGGATGGTAGCTCTGGAGGGTGGGTGAATTGAGCTTTCAAAAATTTTTGCCAATAACTTAAGAGACGGGCTTAAAATATAATAAAGAATAGCTTGTAGCACATACGTACAAAATTTTTATGGTGGTTCGGCCCTTCCTGGGTTTCCAATCCACTTCTCTGAGTCAGTCTCCTTTACCGAACTCAAGTTCCACTATAATACTTATTGGTTTCACAAGTTCACCAACAACTTACTGGTTTTCCAAGTTCACTAAAAATTTTCACATGTTAGTTTTCAAGCTTACCAACTAACTTATACAATTCAGTTTCCAAGCTTACCAACTAACTTACTAGTTTTTCAAAGCTAACCAAAAACTTTTAAAAACTGTTGGTTTCACAGAACTTACCAATGAACTCTTTGTTTTTCAAATGGAATGTACAGAAAATAAAGCCTCTTACTTAGGCAACATGTACAAAAATTAAGGCTTAATGGAAAGAACAAAGCAAACAATGAGATTAGATTTAAACTCCTTTTGAGGATGACGCAAATCTGATTATGAAGACTCTAAATGCTTTAATAGTGTCATAGCAACTGGAGTTGAATGATGAAAAGATGTGAATGCTTTTTCTTGAATCAAAAATAATTTTCAGTGTAATCTCTGTTATATATTTGTTATCATCTTAATCCTCTATATATGTAGGATTTGAAAAGTTTTAGCCATTGCAAACATTGGCATTATTTTTAAATTAGTTAGGTAGTTTTTGATAAGGACTTTTGCATATGTTGGGGGTTGAAAATTTTTGAATAGTGTCCTCAGAACTTCCGTGCTTCGATTTATAACTTAACAGAACTTCTGAAATGGTTCTTCAAAATTTTTGTGATAAGTGAATTTTGGCAGTATCCTAACAATTTCTATCTACTGTCTTATCCTTCATCAGTTATAATTTTGGCTTCTAAAGATCTTCTTAGTTGCCTCTGATTTGCCTATGAAGTTTAGGCTTTGTTTCTATAGAACTTCCTTGATTCATGCTTTCTTGAATACATGATAATGTTCCTGGGTAGATTCTGTATAATGTGTCACCATTTATGCATTGCTTCTGTGTGACAATGCTTCAGCATTCCTTTTGTGTGGCATGATTGTGCTTCTCTATTGCTTCTGTCTTTTCAAGATTTCTTCTGGCTTAGTTCTGTTTCGCCAAAGGTTCTTCTGGGTTGATTCTGTGTAGCGTATTTATCATTCTGGGTCACTTCTGTGTAGCCAAAGTTGCTTCTATTGTTTTTAGAAGATCTTTTAAATACAGATACTTTTTCTGTTTGATTTCTGACTTGCCTCTATGCTTCTTTTGTTTTTCTTCTGATGTTCATTCTTGCTTCATTTTGATTCTGAGGAAGTTCTGATTTGCTTCCAAGTTATATATCGTGTTTCTGATATAGTTTTGTAATAGTTTTGTGTAACTTCTGATTAACTATTGATTTTTTGTTAACTTCTAATCTTTCATTCTAATATTCTAAATAAATTTTGAATAACTTTTGAACATTCTTTTTATTCAGGTATTCCTTTGTATATCTTTCTTTGAGAGGTTAATTGTAATAATTTTGCAATTAACATCTTTATTTCTTGCAATTACCTTCCTTAATCTGTTTTGATATTTAATACTGCAACATTTGGAAACTAATTGTTAGCATCTTAATTCTTCACTCATTTGTTTCCTCATCATTAAAACTAAGTTGTTTAATCTCATTCATCATCAAAATCAAGTTTAGTAAAAGGGTTAGACTTAACATAATGTAATAATAGCTTTATGATCTATAGAGATTGGTGAAGCTAAACAACACAAGTACAAGTAGTTGCATTTAATTTAGTTAAATATTCTTCCTAAGATTTAATAACTTCTGATGCAACAAATCATTAAATCTTAGTTGCTTCATGATGGTCAAATTTTAATTCCTCGCAAGTGCATAAGTGTATAGTAGTACAGTGTACTTAGCAAGGGTCAATCTATAGTGCCCCTCCTCCCTAGAGCGTCATTATTAGTAAATTTAGAAGAAATTACGAAAGAGTCTCCCGTGATTTACTACCATTGTCCTATATATAACATGCTAAACCATAATAATTACACAACAAATACCCTCAAATATGAAAATATAATATGGCTGCCTCTAGTCCCTACCATTTCTTGCACAAACTATATAACTACTACCTCCACAACATACATTACCACAGCACCCACAGACCAAGATCGAGGTACACTATACCCTAGTTGTCAAATCATATACACCCACACCATAAAATGACATGCTATAAAACTAAGTAATGATACATGTCTAATATACTTCCTAAATCCATCCAATTTACATCATCATACACCATAAAAAGGAGTAAAGCCTCTACTGGTGTCATTAGCCCCATCATATGACCCAACACCCTGTTGGGCTCCATCCTCTGACCTGTCAGCTAAAAATTTAAATAAAAGGGTAAGTCTAGACAAAACTCATTAAGCAGGTAAGCAGAATAACATGACTGTAAATAAAGTAATAAACAATGATAAATAGAGCAGTAAACAATAATGCAACCAAGCAAAATATGCCATGCTATATACAGGATATCATATCAGTCAATGGCTAGGTTCATTAAGATTTTAATATTAATATCTCATTAATTATTTCATACATATACTCATAATGATATTGTATACATAATTAGTCAGTCAATACCACCTCGAATACCCACATGTCATAAAGCCCTTTTTATCTGCCAATCCACGACTACCTCCTACACCAGTACATGGCTCTACCATCATCCACACACTCCGTAATCATCCACACACTCCTCAACCATCCACACACTCCTCCCCAAGAGGCACACAAACCAGAATACTACCCTTTCACTCTTCAGCGCTTCAGGTCCATCCTGGCACTCACAACTAGAAGACTGCTAGGCCCACACAACCATACTGTTGTATCAAGTGGCATCCAACCCTCATCACCTCACAAGAGTACCAGTTCTCCATAAATACGCCTACATAAGCTACTCAAGCCAATCATAGCAATCAGGCTATCCAAGCAAATAACAACGTCTAACAACGTTCGGCCGCGCCAGCTGCCCACACAACCGCCCACTAGCCAACTAGACACTCCTCGCCACATGGCGGACACAGGTTGGCCCCACAACCATCATAAAATATATATATGAGCCACACTGGGCTCTGCACCAATCAAGCACAAAAACTAAAATTTATCAGCACTCCCAGGGTGTATAATACGTAAACATAATTTCTAAAATAAAATTCTTATTCACCAGTTTATAAATGTACAATTGACCTTAAAATATTTTGGTAGGTCGCCAATAATATAAAAAATATTTCAAGCCAAATTTGCACATTCCTCACACTCCAATTTACACCCTCTAATGAAGCCTTAATTCCCTATTAAAGTTTTTAGCAAACCCCTTTGAATTAGGGTTTGAAATTCATTGAAGATAAATAAACTTTTGCATGATATTCTTTCATAACCATCATCACCATTTAAATTAGATTAAGCACTTACCTTAATCTTTAAATTCCTTTGGTGGGTCCCACTTATCAGTGATATTTCACCATGTTTGGGTGACTATCACTTCTTGATCTCAAGAGAAAATATATCCTATAGCCCACGAATTACATGAATCAACATTTGCTATGAATCACTTGAAGCAAAATTTCCTAAAATAGAAAATTGGGATGATGAGAAATTGGCTAGCATGGGCAGGGAGATGAGGATGATGGAAATGGGATGGGCATTGCAAAAGCACACTTTTTATATTGTTTTTATAGTTTATGCTCCACCTACTTTCATACACATTCTCTCTCTAGAATTTTCAAAATACTATCAAATTATCATTCTTTGGACATGAGAATCATCCATTTGATATATCATATACCAAAATCAAATTTTCATCTATTATTCTATAATTTAATTATTTATTTTTAATTAAATTTGATTAAATTGATATTTTTCAGAAATTATCGGCAACTCGATTTTTTGGCTTTCCACATGTAATTTTTAATTTTTCTTCACCTATTAATTTAATTAACATATGTACTCATCATATTTACATTAATATGGATATTTCATCCACTTTTATAATTTTTTGATAATACAACTCCTCAAAATTTGAATTTTATAAAATGTCGCACTGGAAAAATTACCTAAACTTTACAATAGTGAAAATTTACATTTTTGAAATTTCCAGGGCCTTACATGATCCAACAGAGAACTATCAAACTAATTCAATTATGTTTATTTACTAATACTAAGTTACCCTAAATATGAAAGATAATTTAGAGACTAAGTAATTAAAAGTGTAATGTAAGATAAATAGAAAACAATGGCTTAAGTACTATAAAATAGTATTATGGTTATAAGAGTTTGGGGATCTGATTCACCACTCAATGATATTCATTATTGTTGAGATGTTGGTATCAATTTAGCATCTTAGGTTTGTTCTGTCCACTGTATGATTATTACCATTAGGCATCCGAGTTTAAATCAAGTATTTTCTCCCATTCCAATTACCTATGACATGTAATGTAATTCAGATTGAGAACTCATGAAAATCAGAAGAACTTTAATGAACCAAGTAGAATAGTTTAGTATATAGCCTCTAACTTAACCATCTACTCATTCATTCAAAAAATACAGTACATGGTTTAGCATATGGCATCTACCTTAACCACGTACTCAAAGATAATCAAGCTAATTCACATAATTGGTGATCAAACAATTAAATAAATTAGATGATTGCATTATACACAATGATTGAAACAAAATGATATTGAATTAATAACCCAAAATCTCTATTACTAATGAATATCAAGGAGGGCTACATCATTGCCCCAGAAAAAGGAATTTAGTTCATAATAAAAATAGAAATACAACTCTCTGAAATATGCATGATTGCAGAACTCGAAATCCTTATCTTGCTCCCTTGGAAAACTTCTCCCGTCCAACTCTTCAACTATGTTCTGGATGTCTCTTTCGATAACCCAAGCAGCAGGGTTTTAGTAGCACTCCTCCACGAATTGCAATATGTCTATGCATAGAGATCCTCTTCCAATAATAACCCAGTATTTCCCAATGAAAATATAGCTTCCCAAACATTACAATGTATAAAAATAGAAGTTTCTCAAAATAACTAAGTTGCCACATATCCTGGGTTCTAAAAATTATAACACAATCTTGAGCCAAAAAATTAGCTTCCAATAATACTTTGCAATCTGCATGTCTCATACTATTAAATTTGCAGCATCTGACGCATGGAAAAATAACTAAATTTGTGCACTTCTATTTCAAGCTTTGATTTTAAACATTGTTTCTTGTTAAGCTATTATGAATGCATTGAAGATTGAGCATAAATTTAAATTCTTACTTTAGAATCACTGAATCTTGCTTCGGAGTCAATAAATATTGCTTTAGAGTCGCTCAATATTAAGTTTGGATGCACCAAAGTGAACTTCGAAGACACAAAAGTCAATTTCGGAAGCATAAGTCTGCTTCGGAGGCATGCAAGTGAACTTTGGACTCACGGAAGTGAATTTTAAGTTAGACAACATTGCTTTGGAGTCTTTGAAGTGAACTTCAGAGTTAGAAAATTTTGCTTTAGAGTCATTGAAGTGAATTTCGAAGTTGCTAATTCTGCTTTGGAATTTTTGATGTTTCAAAGTAGTTTTAGTAGAATTATCACAACTTTCTTATAAAAACTCAAATTTAAGTGATTTTTGTTGGTTTAGATAGATAATTGCAATATATACAACTTTCATGTTAATCATTTTTCCTAATTTTTCTTGTATTTTGGGTTCTAGAAGCTTAAAGTACCCCCTTTTGTATTGCCTCTGAATTGATATTTCAGAGTTTTCTAAAGAGAGTACCACTGTTTTGATCATAACTTTCTCGTATGAACTCAGAATTGCTAAATTTTTTTCATTAGATAGATAATTTTAGGATCTGTAACTTTTATGATGATCACTTTGTCTAAATCATCTATCTTTTATGATTTGTGAGCCTTTAGAGTGACATCTTCTGTCAAATAAAGTAGCAAATGAATGTGAAGCTCTATAGGCAGTTGCACTATTTTAGCCATAACTTTCTTATATAAATTTAGAATCATATGATCCTTGATGCATTAGAAAGCTAAGAACAAAGGATAAAGCTTTCGTTTTAAACAAATTTTCAAAATATGCCTCCATCAATCTCAGAATTTGCTTTTGTAATTTTTAGTTTCATTTTATAGATCAATAAAACAAAATCTGTTAAGTGAAATATCCATTGAAAAACATTAAAAGAAGATATTAACATGTGAATTTAGATATAAAAATATAATATATTATGAGCTTATCAAATACCTTCATACTTAGCTTTTGATCATCTTTGAGCAAAATAACAATCTGAACTTATGAATTAGTCAGGAAAATCTCTCTCGAACAATCAGTAACATGCCAGACAAACTACACATGTGCACATATCTCAGAAATCACTCAAGATACTTGCTATGTAATCTCATGAAGCCCATGCTTCATCAATCCTTTTATGAAATGAAAATGTGTATGTGTGCAGTGTCAATCTCATGCTACATGCATGTTTTTCAGTTAACAATGTGCAAACCAATGATTCTGATGATCTTTACAAACACCCCATAAGCTTGCTTTTCACAATCCCTCTCCACTAATGTAGGTAACTTTGTTCATTTAGATCAATAGGTCTTTGCTAAGCTTGTAATGGGGCCTTAGATTTAGCTAATAAGAAAGGAAATGAGGATTCAAAAAGTAAGAGATCATATCTGAATTTTACATGAATATTACTCTCTTAACTTTTTATTTAGAGTTCTTTCTATTTTAAGGGTTGTATTACTATCACACCCCAACTTATTTTCTTTTATATTCATTAGGATGTGATCCACCCCAACTATGGGCTATATTATTACCACATCTCCAAACTTATTGCCTATTGAGTTCATGGATACGTGATCCCCCCATTTGAAGAATAAATCCTCCCTGATTCCTTTCCCTTATATCCTATCTTTCTTTTGACATTCATCTTTTTTTTAATGACCCCCAAACTTATCTTCTTATGCACTCATATACATCTCTGCCATCATGTATAAATATATCTCTTAATAGGTCTAACATGGTTTTTCAAGCTGAAAGGGACTGAATGATAAGGCTAAAGAAAGAAAAGTTGAATGGTGGTCTTTTATATTCTTTGTATATGTCATTCTTTTATTAAAGCTCAATGAGGGACACTAATGATAATTAATGTAATAGGTTAGCTTGAAAGGTTCAAACTGATTAAAGAATGCCTAAATTATTTTCAAGTAAACATGTTATCTAACATTTCGCCTTGAGGGATAATTAAACAAGTTCTAGCATGCTTATGTCAACCAAAATTTGTCACTAAATTCACAACATCATCAACTAATCAACATACAGTTTGCATAATCATGATGTAATGTGCTCAATGAAATTTTCATCAGTCATGAAAAAGGACTTATCACAAGAGTCAATAAATCACAAGGTAACATCTATCCTTCATTCCAAATCATGTGCAATGGTATTCAAAAACTTAGCATATGCCACTTGATCATTACGAGAGAATGAATCCATCCTATTCAATTTTAGCATGTTAGCACAATTGCTCTTGTCTTTACTTGGCTAAGTCGTTAAAAATTTTAGTTCCTTAAAAATATACACATAAAAAAAATTTCCAAACTAAATTGACTACAAATCTAAAAATGTTTTTCAAAACTTAATTGAATGTAACTGAAAATGCAACTCTCCAAATACTCCCCAACTTAAATCAAACATTTTCCTCAATGTGAAATAATGATAGAAGTTTAAGTTCATGGGCTTCCCCAAATCAAGTGCATTCTCTTCCTCTCCTTCTAAAATTGCTTTGACATCCTTCACAAATTTCTGACAGTTATAACACTTGAAACATCATCTGCAATCCTCTACAACTTCTATGCTCATTCTAAAAATAGATTTCTTCCTTCTGCAATAGAAATACCAAACCACTACTTAAAAAAATATAAATTTATACTAATAGAGAAAACAAAACAACTAACTAAACTGAATGCTAAGAAAAAGAAGAAAGTTTAGAAACTTGGGTTGCCTCCCAAGGAGCGCTTTATTTAACGTCTGTACAGGATGAATTCCTCCTTCTTAGATTCTAAAATCCAATAATTTCATTCAACTGCATTAGCAAGTCATCCTTCATATATCTCTTTACTTAATGACTATTGACTTTGAACTTGTTCCCAGTCCTCAAGTTCTTTAACTCCATAGCTACATGTGAGAACACTTGTGTCACTAGGAATGGTCCAACCCACCTAGACTGTAATTTTCTAGGAAATACATATTTTAAGTTCTGTGGAAGTTGCTTCAATTCTAGTTTTGGGGGTGTGACAATTGATGGTGCCAAGTTGGAACTCAAATGTGTCAACACCCCCTTGGTGACTTCATCTTCTTTAACTTCCTCTACATTATCCATATCTTCTTGTAACTCTTTGATTTCTTTATCCTCCTCAATGAATTCTTCAGTTGTAAGCACCAATGCCAGTTTGTCTTCTGTTTCCTGTTGCACAAAAGTATATGATAAAAGTGAGTCTAAATTATTAATTTGAAAACAACCACTAGGATCTGTAGGATCTAAAGGTAATGAAAGAGAATTATAAATAGAAAATTCCACAGTCTCATCCAAAATAATCATTTTTAGCTTCCCATTTTGCACATTAATGATCATCCTAGTTGTTGCCATGAATGGGTGCCTAAGAAGAATGGGCACCTCTCTCTCTAGAGTCACTTGCCTTTCCATGTCAAGCACAACAAAATTTGTAGGAATAATAAGTTGTCAATCTGTACCAATATATATTCTATAGTGCCTCTTGGATATTTCACTGATCTATTTGTAAGTTATAGAGACATTGTAGTAGGTTTCAAATCTCCTAAACCAAGCTGGAAGTAAATAGAATAAGGCATTAGATTTATACTTGCTCCTAAATGCAACATAACCTTTACCTTATTCTTTCCTCCAACAGTGATTGTGATATTGAAACTACTTGGATCCTTCAACTTTGGAGAAAGATTTGTTTGCAGAATTGCACTTGCAACTTCAGAAACTATTAACTTTTCATGAGGCTCATACTTATGCCTCCTATAGGTTATTTTCTTCAAAAACTTAGCATAAGCAAGCATGTTCTTAATCATGTCAAGCAAAGGTAAGTTAACATTAACTTTGGAGAGAATGTCATAAATATCAGAAAAGATTTATCCAATTTGCTCTGCCTTAATCATCCTGGAAAAGGTACTAGTGGATCATAAGGTGGTTATGGTTTATAGTTGACTAGAGGGTCAACTATTGGAAACACAGCCTTCCTTGAGTTTACCTCCTCTACTTCCTTTTCCTTCCCATTGTCTGTTCCTTCAAAATCATTAGATTCATCAGTTTTTTCACCAACATTATTGTTAATTACCTTTCCACTTCTCAATTTTATCACTGCTTTTGCTTGCTCTAGCTGACTTGGCAACTTTCCTGATGTGTGACTCTATACAGCTTCCGCAATCTGCCCCAATTGAGTTTCTATCTTCTTTATTAATGCCTCAATATTCTAAAATCTTAATTCATTATTTTGGAACTGAGTCTGAGTTACTTGAATGAAACTTTGCATAATTTCCTCAAGAGTAGGCTTTTTGGGCTTGAAAGAATTTCTAACTTGATTCTGATTCTGATTGTTGTTCCATAAAAAGTTTGGATGACTTCTGTGACAACCCACCCCAGGATGGCAATGTCACGCTGGCAGTATGGCCGGTTTTCCCAAGATCTACCACACTTGAATGAATAAATGCACCACGACAAGACACAAGCAGACAAAATAGTAAAAAAATGAATTAAAATATAA
>JAYJMB010001493.1:0-10040 GCA_036873735.1 Pouteria campechiana
GAAAAGAAGGGTGTGTTAATCTAATCAGTCTAGCTCTCAGTGTAACTCATGAGCTTCTGCCAGAGTATCAATCGCCTTTACGAGTAGGAATTAGAACGTGCTGCTACCCTCAAGCATTAGGTGGCCATCATTCCAATATAGAGAGCTGTGGCAGAGGCGTGCAACGATACTCAGGAAACGGACCACATGCTCGCATTGAAAAGATAGCCGGGCTTGTAGCAAGCTCATGGCCGCGTATAAAAGCTGTTAAAAGATGAATGTTGGTGTTGTTTCTCCACCTTTGACCAAAGTAGAAAAGAGAGAGAGACAAAATTCTTTTGGCGAACAGGATGCATGCCGTGAAATGGTGGACATTTCCAACCCAACTTGGAACCGACCAAATCCCTAAGGTTGTTTCAGATACATCATCCAAACAGAAATTTCAATGAGGATTGTATCTAGAAATGTGCATTTCCACCGTCGGCATTCTAATGTCCACTAGATGTTGGTTGAGATGTCCAAATCAATTTTCGGGGGCTCGCGTATTGAAAGCGTTTAATTGGAGTCACATGAATGTAGCTCGCACCTACTAGGTAAAGGGTAAATATAGCTGTGGAAAGAAACTTCTAACCCATCGTTGGAATGACCAAAATACCCACTTGCAGGTGATGTGCTTTATGCCTTCGTTATTTTCCTGTGAATAACGGCTCCTAGACTTCTGCCAAAAATATCCAAGAAAAGGCAGGCGAATCTTTTTCTTCACAAGGGGAGATCCGATTTTGGAGTTTCCTTAAAACTCCAACGAAATAACTCCCCAAATAAAACCTTAATTTAATAAACGAATGAATGTATTAAATTTTCTGTGTTAGGAATATATGTGAAGTTGCAAGCAAATCACTGCTTTCCGATATATTAGACCTTTGCAATGTATGGATGCCATATTATCTATGGCAGCACATGCCAGCATCTCATCATCATTCCGTTATGGATGTGAGAGTGCAATGGGGACAGGAAACAAACCTCTTTTGAGGCTGGGCCAGGGTTAGTTGGAATGTAGCCGCCCGGCGATGGTCTTGTGGCCCGTACCAAATGGGCGGTCAGATACACAAACAGTCTCTGCAGGAAAGAGAGATGGGAGGGATTATTCGAAGCCGGGTTAACGAAAAGACTGTCGTCCATTAAATAATAAAAGCCAACCCAAAGGGGGTGGGCGGGTCCCTCCAGTCGCCGACCGATCCAGCCTCCTCCTGCCTACGTTGGGGTGGTCTGCTGGAATCGGTGGTGCCCGTCGACCTTTGACATTTTGAAAGAATCCACGAGTGCGACGCGTCAGTCCTCCTCAAAAAATCACACATCCCTATCCCTGCCCGGTCGTGCTCATGCCTCATCTTATCTCTCCCAACCCATCTTCTCAAAACTCAAAAGAGGGAGGAATGAATTCTCCATTTTCCATCCTAGGCCAATTCCCTACGCGGCTTTAGAGATTTCCATCAGGTGGGCCATCCCGTTTTGATTGTTTTGGCTTTTGTTTATAGTTATAGGACTGATTCTGCAAGGTGAAAATTGCATGGGCGGCTAAAGCATTTGTTTCCTTTTACTGTTCTCAGTTTTTGTCTTGTCTAAAATTAAGCCGCCGGCCCAGCTGTAAATCAGTAGGATTTCTACAAATAACTGGGTGATGGTTTACACCATAGATGGGTGAATTGCAGTTGCTGCATCGGTTGAAGCTTGAACTAGTTCTAATTTGTCTGTTTTTTCAGTATTTATCAGCTAATTAGCAGGTTTAATTATTTAGTTATGCTTGGTCTGAAAAGGGCTAGCGTTTCCTCGCATTTCCGTTGAAGTCGGATAACAGATTCATGGATTGATCTATTTTTAAGATGATTATAACTAAAGTATTCAACATAATATATCACTTTATTTTGGATCAGTTTAGATATTGGTAAAAAACAAAAAATGAAAAATAGTGTAGAAGAAATGTAAGTGGTACCTGATGAACGTAGCGTCAATCATTAAATATTATTTAATAATAAATTATTATTAAAAATATAGATAATAATAAAAAATAAAATTTTTGATAATAAATAAACATTAGATCATAGAGAAAAGAAAATAATTTTACACCCTTTGGCTTTGACATATGTGTATTAGGTAATTGTGATAAGAGGTGGGAATTTTTTCCCTCCATTTCCTACTTTGTTTTACTTGACACGATATTGAACTCCTTTAACAAATTTATTTTTTCTTATAAATATATATATTTCCAACTATTATTCCTTATCTTTTTATCTAAAAAAATTCTATTATCTTTATTTACTTTATTTCTAATTAATATTCACTACGTCATAACATAATTTTTTTATTTTTTTTAGATTAAACCTCTCTCTAGTCTTTTTCACCCTTTTTTTCAACCATAAAAGAAAAATGTATCCAAAATTGGATGTGAGCTTTGACTGGTGGAGTTAATAAAAAATCTATAAAAAAACTCATTCAATTTAATAGGAAATACCACAAATATTAACGTGCAATTGAAATTGCCCACTTGGAATGGATATAATTCAAATTGTTTATTGCATGAAAAGAACTCGTCAAATTAGTGGCTGATGATCAGAAGACATTGTAGATGGATAGAGATAGAAAAATATCTCTGTTCCAGCTCAAAGGAATGAATGACAAACCCATAACCACTTTATAGCCATTGAATGAAAATCATGGTTTGAGTCTTCCTCTTATGTCATGAAAAAGACCACTTCTCACATACAACCACATAACAAGCCAACTTTCACATTCAACACCGCTGTCTCCGCCAATTCAAAACTTTTCTTGTGCATCTGATCTGTTAGCAAGTTGGGGCCCATGAAAAAGATCATTCCACTCCAAGATATGGACCACCAACATTGAAAATCAAAAGATGGGCGGCGATATGACTCAAATCTAAACTTGTGGCGGAAATGCCAAGTCGCATTTGGTCTAGTTATTGCGGGGGTGTAGTATGAAAGCTGAGCAAGGAATTGGCTGGCTGACATCATTCATTCAGAGCTTGGAGAATGGGCAGAAAAGCCAACATCAAAGGCTAAGCTAAGGTGGATGTGGCCATAAACAGGAATGTCTATCACCAACTGTCAACCACGCTCAATAATTCAATACCAGGATGATCCAACTACCAATGCCACCCAATCAAACTCAACCAACAATTACACACGGTTTTAAAACGTGTTACACCATGTGATTGGTTTAGTCCACGATAGTTCTCTTGCAGCTTCCTTTGTGGTAACCCACCCTCTCACCAGCTTCCACCTTGTTCATTCTTGAACCACATCTTCTGAAGAGTTTTATTTTGATACCAATTGTAATAACTTGGAAATACCAATTGTAATAACTTGGATCTTATAGTGTGGTATTGTCTGCTTTGGTACTGCACATATAATATTGTAAGGTTTTAAAACATGTCATACCCTGTTATAAACCTTCAGAAACATTTTTCCCTTTTCGATGTGGGATTGGTGCCCCCGACTACAAACCCTGCCAAGTCCATGACAATTCTCTCGTTGCCTTCTGAATGACACCTTGGTCCACGATAGTCCTCTTGTTGCCTCCTTAGTAGCATCCCACCCTCTTTGCTCCATAGAGCATCATAGATTCAAAATTGTGAACTAATCATAGATCATTAGGTTGTTTTGCATTAAATTAGAGAATGCATTCCAGAAAGGCCTGGTCTATATGTTGAGAAAAGAGCATGGAACCAGCTAAGCAAGGGTATTTATGAACTAAACCTATAACTTTATATAATTACAAATTAGCTTTTGTACTTTTTATATTTATAAAACAAATCTTTTAAGTTACTAAATATTATAAATTAGACTTTGTTAACCAATGCAGACTAACAGAATTAATAGTTAGTTAATGTTTAAAATGTATTAATAAAAAACTTGAAGGGTTTAATTTATAAAATATTTTTGTAAATTAACTTTATAAGTTTTATGTTTTTATATTTTAAATCTTGACTATTAATTTTGTTGGTTAATATGATCTATTTTTTAATATTTGATAACTTAGAGGAATTTTTCTGTAAATATTCAAAATATAAAATCTAATTTATAATTATGTAAATTTTCAGAGTCTATTTCATAAATAACCTTACTTAATGGCTTGCATTTGTGATAGGTGTGCCACGTGAAGCAAATTGTCAATGCAAGTCTAGCCTAATGTCACGACGTTGGGCAAAATTGCTATATAGAATGATATCAATGCAAAGATTTTTCATGGACTTCTAACCTGAGGAGAAGATTTTGCTAGTATACCAACTTTTACGGTGACTTCCGCAATATCCTGTGAAGAAGGTAACAAACAATATGCGAAATAGCGAAAGAGAAATCCAACTGTTACATCTTCCACTCTCATTCCTTTTCTTATAGGCATAGATTACAAGGTATGTATAGTAAGATACAACTTATAAACGGTATCTAAGATATGCTAGTTATATATTACAATAACGAAAGCGGAAATCAAATCCAAGTTTACAATCATAATCAAATCTCGGAAATCAAACCGAGATTACAATCATAATCAACTTGTTGATTGAGTTGTCCGTTCTTCTGATTTGTGACCTGGGTTAATATCTCCCCGCAAGTGAATGGGTTGATCTCGAACTATGAGCTTGGACCGTAAGATAGTAAAATGAGTGGTGGATAATCCCTGTGTAAATATGTCTGCAAGTTGATCTTTCGATGAAATAAACTTGATATTTAATTGATGACGAGCAACTCTTTCACGGACAAAGTGATAATCTATTTCCATATGCATAGTCCATGCATGAAAAACTGAATTAGTAGTGAGATGAATGGCACTAAGATTGTCACACCAAAATGTAGGAGGTAATGTGGACATTAAAGCAAGTAGGCTCAGTCTCCTCTATGTTAGAGATATTATTAACAATTGGATGTTTGACATTAAAGCGCCGTGGTTTGAGTGTTCCATGGTTACATCGAGTTACCATAGGATGACTCTTGGGAGGTGGCTTCTTTCTTGATTGTATACTAGAATCATCAGGACATAATCTAATAAAGGGTGCAAAATGTTAGATAGTGGTCACAGACTGAGCCATGGGCAGCGAGAAAAATAACTCTCAGGGGCCTGCAAAGATAAACCACTAGAGGTGAAACCATTAAAATTGTTAGTCACAAAGGGTGACAAATTAGGCGGGCGAAACACATCTTATGCATGCGGAGATGGGTTAGAAGATGAAGGCGAAGGTGTAAGAGGAGCAGGGCCCGAAATTTTAGTATGAACTTAGATGAAATAGGAGGAGAAAGATAAAAGGGCAGTTGATGACATTTACTCAAAATGCAAAAAGTACATAGATTGTTTTTATTAGGAAAGGGAAGAGACTTATTAGACAGAACTGAACACGCCATGGATATGGAAGCATGCCCAAGTCGACGATGCCATGTTTGAATTGATGGAGACTTAGGCGAAGAAACTAGAAAGGCTTTGGGCATCCCCTTTTTGAAAAGACGGTAAAGCCCCTCTTGAACTGGACCCTTAAGCAATATTGTTTTGGTGTGGTAATCCGTCATAAAACAAAAAGGAGGGTGAAATTAAAAAAAATAATCATTATCTTCAGTTAATTGAGGAGAATGAGTTGTCCGTGTTCGATAGGCTAGATTGAAACGATTATGGTATGTCAATGCAGAATGACCAAAATGACTACGTAGTTGACATAGAGGATTCCGGTTCTGTCAATTTCCTCTTCCACGCCCAACATCTTGGGTTTGTTGATTTTCCATGACAAAAATTCACGGTGTATTACTGGATGAAGGGACCTTGTGTCGTATGAAGCTTTGTCATGAAGAGCCACGATCATGTGGTGGAGCATGAGCTTGCGTAGGAGTTTCCTCATGAACCATAGGAGGAGTTGTAATATGTTTCTGAGTGTGCATTAGTATTATTAGAACCGGACTGGCTGTCCAAACCAGTTCTACGGGGAACCATTCAGTTGACAGGTCCATTCTAGCCTAATTCACTCTAATGGTAAAAAAAAATTAATTTTAATATTTATAATAGAATAAAATAATGAATTAAAATAATATGGTATTATAACAAAAGATCTAATAGATTAATATCTGTGGTTTAAATTTTTTAAAATTATATTTTTTTATTTTTTATAATTTTCAAAAGAATGATTCATTCGATTGAACTAGTCAGCCGAGCTGGTTGGACAATGAATTTGGATGCCTGATGGGTTCAACCCCTAGTCCGGTTCTGGCAGCACTGATCTACATTAGTTCAAGAGTAGCCTCTTGCTTTAGCAAAATTCCATGGAGAGTGTGAGGGTATGAACAATCCCAATGGCTAGAAGGGCAATTCAGAACTGGCCATAATTTGAGTTCAAGCCAAGAAGAGAAGAATATGAGAAATAACGTCATCATTTACAACGGGGCATCCTGTGGCTGCAAGATTATCAAAAATAACTTTGGCATGATAAAGATAATCTGTCATAGAGGAAAAATCTTGCTTCAAAGCAAGAAATTCGGTACGAAGCTGAAGAAGGCATGCCCTGTTCTGTTGTGCATAATGGTGCTCTAATGTAGCCCCAGCATCATGAGAATGACTGGCACCAATAAGCTGCGTGGCTACTGAATCTGAAACAGAGCTAAGAATTCAACTAAGCGCAAATTGATCGTGCAAAAGCCATTGTTTGCGAGTTGGATTTGGAAAATTGGATTTACTATCTTTAGGATCAGGCAAAGTAGAAGACGGCTCACAAATCTTTCCTTCAACTAGATCAAGCAGCTGATAGGCTCGTAAGAATGGAATGAACTTTGTTTTCCATAACAAATAATTATTACTATCGAATTTGATACCAATACTTGGTAGGGAAAACCCAAAAGAGGGAAAGGTGAAGAGGATGCCATAATAATCCAAATAAATGTCAGTGCTTGAAAAGAGAAATGTGTCTTGGATACTCACGTACTGTAGGTGGGAAAAATGGAGAGACCTCTTCTGGAGAGATGAGTAACGACACAAGATTTCACAAATTAGAGATGCAGTAGTCTCGTAATGCGGTGGGAAATAAGAGCTATTGGTAGAGTAGCAAATGCTTGAGGTTGGTCTTGTTGCTTGCAGAGATGCAAGAGAAGCAACGATTAGAGAATCTAAGGGAATTAAATCCAATGTTTGAAATAGGACTAGGTAATGGATGGCCCAAAATCGAACTCTCCGCAATACACAAATTCAATGGATGATCAGAAAGGATGCTTTGATACCATGGAAAAAGTAACAACAAACAATATGCGGAAGGGAAATCCAGTTGTTTCATCTTTCATTCCCAGTCCTTTTCTTATAGGCATAGATTACAAGGCGTATATGGTAAGGTACAGCTTACAAGCAATATCCAAGATATGCTAGTTGTATATTACAACAAGGAAATTGGAAATCGAATCCAAGATTACAATCATAATCAACTCGTGGATTGAGTTGTTCCTTCTTTTGATCTGTGACCTGGTTTAATATCCTGAAATTTCCTTTTTCTTTGTTTTTATATTAAAGAGTGAGTCAACTCATTGACGAGGGCATGAAGATTTCAATTGCCCCAATTGAAGAAAGCCACAATAATCACCATGCAAATCAAATTATCTTAACACTACGCCACGTACTGAGCCGTTGAGACTATCCAAGCACCTTCTTGGAAGATCAACTAGTGCGATTCATTTTGCATTGCTTTTATTCTTAATTAAGGATTTGGTTTGACGATAAGTGTGACTCATGTGTCATGAAAGTTTGATTTAGCAGCATTACTAAGTATAAGGTTGCAATTTAATAAGGTCAACCTTATTAAAATCTTTTTAAAATAGTTTTCTTCCACGGCTATCATAAAGTTTTTACTATGATATTTAAGTTAACCATCATATTAAGTATGATACTATGATATTTAACTTAAATATCATATTATGATATTTAAGTTTTTATGCAAATGGTTCATTTGGGGCCTGAGAAGATCTTTAAGTTTAATATAATTAATTCATCATACTTAACATAAATTTTCAGCCAATGTTTATAAAATAATGTCAATTGTAGAAAATCTACAAAATTTATTTCATTTGAGAGTGAATATGCATCTAGCTAGATTCTTTCTTAGTTGGTGGCCCCCTTAAATCTTTAAAACAAGATGAGCTTGGCGAGACCTATATAAGGCTTACTTTAATTACGGCACCTTACAGTTAAGAAACTTTATCATGCCCAACTGTCGATTGAGTGCCGCATGCAGGCGTGGTCTTTAGGAAAAAATAGCTGTTTTTGCCCAGATTTGGTCAATGAAAGTGGGTGAATGTGGAACCACTTAAGCTTCTCTAGCATTATTTGATAACAGTATAAAGAGAAAGGCACAAGAAAGAAAGTATGTAGCGTTTAATCTATTCGCGTTCTAGAAGATATTTCGAAATTGTCTTCTTCGCGGTCTGCTTTGGAAAATTATACCTTGACTTTTAAGGTAAGAATTCTAAAATATGGAATGTAAAAAAGACATTGAAGAATATGGAGAAGTTAAGAAAAAGAGGACAAATGATATGATGTGATATGAGTTAATAATTAAAAATAAAATAACAAAAACAAAATAGGTAAATTTTTTGTATGAAAAGATTAAAAAATAATAATTAAATATATAAATAATATAAATAGAATTATTAGACATTAATATATCAAATTACATTAGAAGGTGTGGGGAAAGAAGAATGAAAAAGGGCTAAATCCCGGTCTGTATGCTGATGCGCAGACCCGGATGAGCCTGATTTTGATGCCAAAAGGCAAGCTATTAGCTGAGTTGGAGTTCACCGTACACATGAAATGTAGGCTGGTGCGGGGTCAGTTTGGCAAAAAATAAAATAAAATCAGGGGAAGAGATTTGTATAATTGCATTATCTAAAGCATTAAAGAAATGCACCCCTTCGACCGCATCGGTAGGCCCTGAACGCCGGCCAAAAGGACAGAGAGGCCTTGAACATTAAAATCACGGATAGCGGGTCATATCTCAAATCATTTGTAGTCAATCATTCACATAAAATATCTTACTAACCTGCGGAATAGGAATTTTATGGCTGTCCACATTGACCTTTTCACTGATAAAAGCCCTTTCACTTTTGTATGCCATGTCCCAAGGATAAAAAGCCCTGGACTTAAGATGGTACAAGCATCATTTTTTATTTACTTTATTACACATATCATTTTTAACCTTTCCACTATTATTTGCATCTAATGATGTGAAGAAATAAGAATAATGATTAAAAATAAAATTTAAATAAAATTAATAATTAAAAATATAAATAATCATTATCATAAGCTATTTTTTCCTTGCATAGATTTTGTTATGCCATTATTGTTAATTTTGAGTTATATTTTGAAAATTTTTAAGAATTTTTATAAATTTCATAATGACTTTTAATCATATTTTTTTCGGACTTTTACTAATTCTCTTATAGCTTTTTAGATGTATTTTGATAAATCCATTTCTGTAATTGGCACAGGTAAAATATAAAATAACGCTGAAAAGAAGATATGACTGATAAGCAATTAAAATATCACTTCATATTAAATCTCTATCTTTTGCAAAAGTCCAAACGAACCTTTAAAATCTGCTCACGAATGACCACGCACGTGTTGGTTTCTTGGAAATATCTGGTTTGGTAGTTTGTGACGAGTGGTCCACACGTGTTTCTCTAGTCAGGTCTGTCGACTAGTTAAGCGTACCAGCTACGAAAGGGCGTTGGCCACTTTGACGCTGGGCTGTGTTCAATGCCATTCAACATGATCACCTTCTTGGCTTTGACTTGACCGTTGACTAGTTGACTGGAGGTTTCAAACGCCACGTGCACGTCACTCGCTGCCCGCATGTGTATGAGCCAATGATTTTTTAGGACTAATATATGATAAAAAGGATTTTATTTTGTATGACTCTTGAACCTCAAGTTTAAATATTGGCTACAGTTTAGTATTTGGTATTAAAGTTGGCTTTGCTTTCTATGTTATAATATTAAAATGTACTACTTAAAAAGTGTTACAAATTTGGT
>JAYJMB010001495.1:0-16558 GCA_036873735.1 Pouteria campechiana
TTTTAGAAATTTCCAAAATATCCCAAATGGTGAAGCTTAGCTCATTTTTAAGAAATTCTCAAAATACCCTAATGTTGAAGCTAACATCCCAAGAATGCCCCTATATTAAAGCTGATACTCTTAAACCATCCCCAAAGGACCTCAAGTTTATAAATACCCCTCTCTCTTCTTAAGAAGATAGAGAATTTGGAGGAGGAGCTTGAGGAGTCTTCAAGAGGCAAGTGTCTCACTTGAAATCAGTGGCCAAAGGCCACTGATAATTTCTCTAGTGCATAAGGGCACTCTGTCATGACCCCACTATGGTATACACATGAGTCTCATCCATGTTGTAGTAATGGTGGGTCCTACATAGCTAATGGACAATAGGATAATGTTGGATTAGACATTTTAAATACATTAAAACCTATTTAAACTCTGATTAAACCATGTAACTACCCCATAAATTAGGAAACTAATGACATTATCTTAAATTAATTAAAAGCTGTCATTTAGGACTATTTATTATTATTAGTGCTAACCATGATTGAGCTTAATTAACTTAAAGTGTAATTAGGCTTAATTCATGCAACCTGGATTTTCGATCTCTCACAGTATAAATGGCAGAGATCACCCATTTTTAATTTTTCATGGGATATTGAAAAATACCACTCATCAACTCATCTAAAAGCCTAAGTCTAGGACCGAGTCACTAAGTTATGACTCACCAAGTCAAACCTTAACAAACACCACTTCCTAATTTATTCAAAAGCCTAAATTTATGATCAGATCATCGACTCAAACCTTAACAAATAACACTCATCAAATCATTTAAAAGCCTAAATGAGTCACTGAGTCATGATTCGCTGAGTCATTGAGTCACAACTCACCGAGTCAAACCTTAACAGATATCATACATCAAAATATTTAAATGCAGTCAACTTGACCCACTTTTTTTAAGCTTCTCATGGGTAATTGAGAAAGCCGAGCCAAATCCAGTTATCCTGGTCCCACTTTTCCTAAGCTTCTCATGGATAATTGAGAGAGCCGAGCAAAATTTTATCATTCTGGTCTCACTTTTCTAAACTTCTCATGGGTCAAATGAGAGAGCTAAGCTAATTCCACTCTTCCTAAGTTTCTCATGGGTAATTGAGAGAGCCGAGCCAAATTCAGTCATCCCGGTTCCACTTTTTCCAAGCTTCTCATAGGTAATTGAGAGAGATGAGCTAAATTCAGTCAATCTAGCCCACTTTTTTTAAGCTTCTCATGGGCAATGAGAGAAAGTTGAACCAAACTTAAGTCACTTGTCTCTATGGTTTCTTACAGTTTAAATAATAGAAATCACTCGGTCTTGATTCCATCTAGGACAAATCAATTGGATCAAAACTCGTTCTTTAGGTTGACCCAGTATCTAGCAACCTAGTCTAAAACTATGTCATCCTATCCGCCTATTGACTTGAGATGATCCCTCTAAATATCAAGTCATGGCAATGTGCTCGGCGATCCCAAAGACAGCACACATTCATTTTGAGAGTGTGTGTGTTTTATTTTTTAGTCTTTAAAATGCGTTATACTTTTCTTTCTAATCAAGAGTTTTCTCTCATTGTGGAGATGTAGTTAAAACCACTTGTGGTCTGGGATGTAGACATATAATTTTCTGATGTATACAACAAGTGTAATTAATTGAGAACAATCAATAAAAAATAAAAATTGTTTGACAAATATCTTCTAATATTGTTCCATTTTTATTTTTTTCTCTTTTTATACTTGTTACTTCTCTAAGATTAAATTTTGCTAGTAGAACTTTCTTCTTTTCCACTTTTTTAGGCAAGGTCTTAAGATCAAACATTTTTATTCTTTCTTCACCGCCTCCCCCATTTACTTCTTCTTCTTCCAAACTCCTTTCTTCCCCAGCACTAGTACTAGTATATAGGGATGAAATACGTAAAGGATTACCTATGGATTCTAGGTCAAAAGGGACGCTTCTTACCTCAGAAGATGCAGAAGTTGTTGTGGCCCTTGGGGATGACACTCCCCCTCTGTTATTGCCCACTTAACTCCATCTTCCCTTATTCTTGCCCATTTAACTCCACCTCTACGTTTGGAAATAGCGCTCTTAGGACCCATTGAATTGGATTGCTATTATAAAGGGGAAACAAAATGGAGTTTTTGAAGCTGGAGTGGAAGGCAAGTTGGTTTTGGGGGTGCTTGAGCAAAGGGTTTTGAATGGGGCAGAAAGGGACGCTCGCGCTCTTATGTACCCTCAAAACATCAGGCGGCTCGATGTAAGGCAGCTAAGGACGAGGCGGCTAACAATTTTGGCTTCATTGTAGGAGATATAGGGAGGTGACTAACCAAATTGGTTGTAGGCACTATTGGTAAGACTACTGAATGCATGCCACTAGATGCTTGTAGGTGATGTAATAGGGCGCCTAACAAATTTGACTTCATGGAAGAAGTAATCTGGAAGCGCTTGACAAATCTGACTTGAATGCAAAAGATATACGGAGGCGGCTTGGGATATTGTCTTTCAGTAGTCATGACCCGACTACTCAGTGCATACCTCTAGACACTCGTAGGCGATGTGATGGTGTGCCTAAGGATTTCAACTTCATGGAGGGAGATATTTGGAGGCAACTTGATATATTGCCTGCATAATTCTTGAGAGCTTTACTTCTTTCATGAGGGCTGTAAGCGATATTTCAGAGGCGGCTTGAGATATCGGCTACTTTTCAGGTGATATCCTCAAGAGCTTGAGGGTTTCGACTGCATTATAGGACTTCTACTTAGCACCTTTTTGTGTTTTACAACCCTTGATATATTTTCATATATTTGTGGATTCGAAATAAAACATAAGTTTGTTTTACAGTGCTTGAGAAAGCTACTATAATATTTTATATTTTGTTTTCTTTCTTTTAGGTTTATCTGTAGTATTTGTTGTATACAAAAAAAATAATTTCTCAAATCAACATAAATATAGGAACTGAATAAATTACATTTGTTTAGCCCAAATAAGTTACATCTATCTACAATGTTCCAACATGTTCTAGCCTAAATGAATTGCATCTATCCAATACAATTCAAATAACTCCACAAAAGATTACTTGCTAAAAAATATTCCTCACTAATATAATCTAAAACAATAAGGAAGACCTCTAGATGCTCAGCGCTTGATGAGGTTCTGGCTTTTTATTCACACATTCATATCTTACTCTATTAATCCACCTATGAATTCAATGGAGTGAAAACATAAATAGAAGATAATTCATAATTTCATACAATGGAATGCCATTAATAATAAGATTAAGAAAAGATTATACTAACCTTAAAAGGTGCATATTCTCTTTCATTTTCTCAACATTTACCCCTCCTAGGTTGTCATAATTGTCCCTGCACAACAGGAATTTTTTGCCTACTTCTTGTTTGAGAAGAGGCACTAGAAACACTATCTTTTTCTAGATTATTGCAATTTCTTTTATTGTATCCAAGAGTCTTGCAATTGGTACACAGCACAATGTGAGATTGAGAACTTAGGGCCGATTCATTGACTCCCCGTCTTCGATTAACCTGGGAACGGCCTACTCCATGCTTAACTGGTGGTGAGAAAAAACTTACACAACCAGGAGCTGTATCTCAAAATCTCGCATCAGGCATTGAATGGATGACACCCTCATATGTAGTACGATATTTTAAATAATGAAAATAATCTAAACAGAAATTGAAGAGATTATCTCTACTATTCACCAAAATTGTACACGCATGTTGGCATGGTATGCTATTGATTTACCATCGCCTGCATGAGCATGTTTTATTTTGGAGATGCAGACTATGCCTCCCATCACCTATGTCTCCTCATACTCATTCATATCAGCATATTTAATAATGACTCATCTTGCACACTATTTGTTCTTATTGATAATTTTCTCAGCTCTTGGTATAACTTACACATTCCTAAAAGCACTAATATTCCATTGTGTCTCAAAAATCCTCATTATCTTCACCTTAATGCCATAAAAAAGGTCACGTACTAGCCAATGGTGAAGATCCAACAAAAAGTTATTCCATGACTCAACACTGTTATAAGGAAGATTGTCCATAAAGAATGCCCATGACCAATGTTTAGGAGGCTCCCTACACACCTATTGATATATTTTAGGATATGTGAGTTGTAATTGTTGCATATATTCTTCAAACTTGTACCTTGTATATGCTCAAGTAACTTTCTAAAAATAATATTGTATTGCTTTACTCTTACCAAAGTCATAAGTCTTTGAGTTAACATACAAATGCCGCATACAATAACAATGTGCTGAGGATGGAAATACAAAACTTATAGATGTTATAAGACCTTTCTGTCGATTGAATATAAAGCAATGGTTATCATCCCCAATTGCTCTCCCCAGATAGGTTAAGAACCACTCCCAAATTTTGTATATTCACTTTCTATCATAGCAACTCCCAGAGGGACAATTTCATTATTTTCATCAAAAGTTACAGTAGATAACAACATTCCTTTATACTTACTTTTCAAATGACATCCATCTAAAAAAATCAGCGGACGACAACCTCGGTAATATCACTCCACACGTGCTCTTAGAGACATAAACAATCGCCAAAATATTGTATAAGAAAACAATTCATACTCGATGATAATACATAGGTTGGTTATCTTTATGGTGACAAGAAAGAAGGGATCCTCTTAAAAGATTCTTCAGCTAATCCAAATACTTCATTTAATGCCAAATATTTATTTCTCCAAATATTTTTATAACCAACACATATACTAGTATCTTGCATAATCTCACTCATCAACTGTCTAGGGCTATATTTTCATTGCACTGCAATTTCTCCTTCACCTTATTTGTAATTCACTACTAAGTTATGGTCTTCTCGCTTGAACTATAATTACTTGTGTAATTGTGGTCGGCCTTAATCAGTCGCAAATTGAATCTAACTCCATCCTGCATCACTTGAGCATAGCATCTCCAAACACAGTTTGGTGTAGCACATCTCACAACTACCCTCTCTGTATCATTTTTGGGAACGTTATATTGAAACAACTTTTAATTGTATATTCTTGTATAGCCTTTTTTACAAGCTATAGAGTCTTTATACTCTAACCTCATCTCTAACTTTGGATCTAACACCATTATCTGCTCATCAACATATATGTCTCTCCTGCTTCATCTGAATCCTCAGATGAGCACACTGGCTCATATCGGATGATCTCGTCATTGGCTTCAAATGAATCAGTTCCAATACTATCTGACAACTCTGCATTATCATGTCCCTCCATGTTATTAGCCATTTCATAATCTGATAGCTCGTCCACAGTGTATCCCACATGTGTTGGCTCATCCTCCTCAACAAATGTCGAGTTCTAATCCCTAGCAATCCCTTTCTTTGTTGTAATGATGACTAACATATATATATATATCAGTCATTTGCTTCTTTCCTTTCCCTCTCTTCTTATATTGCATATTTTTTTTTACATTTCTTCAACATATCTAACAAATCCACATTATCCTTGAGATCTTCATAATGGTCACGTGAACCAGCAATTTCTATCTTGTAGTATAATCTGATATCATTCATTGGGATATTACAGATGCTTTTAATCCCATCTATTAAGTCTCCAAATGTTGTAAGTTCTTTTTCAAATGTTATATTCTGACTATAGTTTCTAGTGTAAGTCATTGCTCGCATTGATCTTTCCCATTGAAATGTACCACCATAGTGGATACATAATTTCATACAGCTAGCCATTAGTATCATACATTGAAAAAATGGAATAACATATATATTTTAGCATACAGGAAAAAATAGAACATAAATGAAAGCCTTAAAATGCAATAAGTCCCCAAGGGGTTGCACCCAAGAAAGCCTTAAAATGCCTAGACTTGATAAGGCCTCTCCTTTTGTGAGGCATGCCTAAGAAGCAGATAATTGGATGTTTGTATCCTTTTCTCATGTCCACATGGGACTTGCTTACTGTTATAATTTCTACTCAATTTTCTCTTCTCCAACATTTTTTTCCTATTTTACTTCCCATTAGGTGCTAATGACATAATCCCATAAAACTTTTTAACATTTCATTACCATTATGGTTTGTGTTATCATTGGTGGTGTTTTCATGGTTTGTATTTCCAACTTTGTTTATCTCATTAATACTTCATGGATGTGTTATTTTCATTAAAAAATCATGCTAATGTCTATCAGGTTACTGGAATAATGGAGTCGATATTGCACAATACAATGCAGTTGGTGAAAAAAGTTGAATTGGGGAAGCAATTTAGACTTAGTGATAACAACTTTTTTGTAATAAAAATCAACAATTCCTTTTCTTTCCTTGCCCATTCTCGTGTAAGCAATGTATTCCCATTAATGGGGTTCAATTCTTTGCACCTAATTTGACAAAGCATAATTTGAAAAAGAAATATATGATGAAATATCTCTATTTTATACAATTTTTAAAAATGATCATTTAGTCAATAAAACACCCAAGCACCACATAAAATCACATATGGTGTTTCGAGATGCAATGATCCTTATACAGAAATGGGGACAACAACGAATGCAGGGTTGCTTTTCTACAGGCAATTGGCAGGATGAAGGGAGGAGAAATGGGTGGCATTTGCAAGGAAGAAAGGTGGAGCAACATTGGTCATCTACTAAGAGAAAGGAGGAAGACATGGGAGAAGAGGGAAGGGCAAGTTAGGGCTTTGGAGGATCGGTTAGGGATTTTGGATGGCCACACGTGCAAATCATGTGGAAGAGGTAGAAATGTTTCAATGTTGGCTCTGATAGCCAGATGAGGGGTATTGGGGATAGATTTGAAACTGAATTTTGCATATGGAGACGAATTTGGGATAAACCAAAAGATGGAGATGAATTTGGAATTTGGGATAAAATTTAAGACTAGGTTTGAAAATTCTCCCTGTTAGAAGTATCGAACCCTTCCTTGGTATCATTATTATGCACAGTGCTATCAGAACCAGATTGGTCATTGAACCAGCCAGAATCCAATTCACGGTCCAACCATTTTGAGAGCTGGTTCAACCTGATGAACCATTTTTAACAAAAATAATAATATAATGTAATTTTAAAAAATATAAATTGCATATATTAATTTGAACATATAGGTATTTTGTTATAATACTATACTTTAAGTCATTTTTTTCTTAATAATATTAAAATTAAAAAGTCTAATATTAGGTGAATTGGGCTAGACTAGACTCTTCAGCCACAAACCAGTTCAATTGGCCCATCTAGTCTAGTTTTGATAACTCCAATTATGCAATAATTATTCATTACTTTTAGATAAAATAAAATAAAATATAATTAATTTTAAATTCATATGATTGAATGAAATAAGTAGATTTTTTTATTTTAATGCTAGCTTTCTTTTTTATATTTTGAGTGTTTGAACCTATTTATTTTGATGTGAGTATTTGAATTACAGATAGGAGGACAAATATAATGTAATGTACATTTTAATTGCTTGATAATTTTTTTATTATATATTTTTAATTATTATCTTTTATTTAAAGATTTATATAATTTATCTTTATTCACTCTCAATCATGTCTTCATATTTTAAAAAAATGTCAAAATCTTCTAAAGTGGAAAAATTATTCTCTAAAAATACTGAAAGTATGTAATTGCATTAAAAATACTATTCGAAGATGGGCCATTTTATCACTTTTAAAGATATCTTAATAAAACATAAATGTTTTTAAAATATTTTAAAATGCTGGTGAAACTCTTATTATAAATCAAAAGGTGTAGATATGTCTAAAAATGCCCATGTATATTATTTCATGAAGATGATAAAAATCTTACTGGTAAAAATAACATTATTCGAATGTGCAAGTTCAATTAGATAAAATTATTAGATTGGCCGATGGTGCGAGGTTATAAGCAATACCCAGCTTCAATGGTAATCACCCCGGGAAGGATTTTACACGCCCTATCTAGAGTTTGAACTTTAAATGCAATTCCTCGAGAGTTGCGAGTACAAATTGAAATCATGACATTTTGTGGTATAAATGAAATTGAAAATAAAAGTAAAAATGATGGAAGATGGACGAGAACTCAGAAAGAAGCAAAGGCATATATATGGACGGACAGGATGGCGTTGATCCGCAGTCGCACTCAATATTTGTCCAGCAGCGGCGTGGACAGGCGAATCAGCGTTTGTGTAAAATCCCGACCACACAATAGTCAAAGCCACTCATCGAGACGGCCACGTCACCAAACCCCTGGTCGCAGATTGTTGAGTCGGTCGTCGAGCAGGAGCGAGCGGCGCTCTTACGTTACTCTATATAAACGGGAAGGAAAGATTTTCATAGCTTTGGCTTTCTTGCGTTTGTAATCTGCCAATCCACCCCAGAGCAGTCGCAAAAGCGAAAGGAATGGGGAAGAAGGAGAAATCAGGAGATCTGGGCCGAGCCCTTGTCAAGCATCATAACCAGATGGTGCTGCAGTCCAAAGACAAGGGCCGTTTCTACTGCAAGCAGCACAAGCGCATACTCGAGTCCGTCACAGAGGTCGCAGACATCGACGCCGTCATCGAGCAGGCTGAAGAGGCCGACCTCATCTTCGCCAACGATCATCCCATCCCCAACATCCTCCGGATCAACCTGTAAGTCTAGCTGCTTGGTGCGCTGAGAAAAACACGACTGTTTTCATTTTCCGCTCATAGCCGTCTTTTTTATTCAACAGCTTTCAAGGGAAATGTGTCGTCGGGGTGTATTGGAAAGTTGGGATTTTTGTTTGTTTGAGTTTTAGACGTAAAAGGAAGGCAAGTAAAGGAGGACAGAAACTTGATGAATCCCTTGATATTGTCTAAGGCTATGTTTCGCGTAGCTTATTCTTTTGAGGAAGCGGGTTTTTCATGTGGTATGTTGGGTGACCCTGGCCTGACTTCGCAGTAAGCCTCTGGCTCCCCAGAAGTAGCTTCCGCGGAAACTATGAATTTGTAGTTTTGTAGGAAGCTACAAAGTGGCATATACAAGCCATTTGTTACAAACTCCTTACGTAGATACTGAACAGGTACTTGTGGCAGAGAAGTCATTACCTCGTCATGGTCTCTTTACTGAATCAAAGTTTACCCTAACTTACAGTTAACCTTGCCATTTAGTGAAAACATTAAGGAGATCGACATGCCCTATGATGCATTGAAAAATAATTGCCTTCTAAAATTCAGTTGTAAGCACAGTCGAATTGCAAAAATTATCTAATATTCAGAACGCAAACTAGCTAGGTTCCAAGTTGAAAGTTTCATAATTTTTTTTTTTGCAGTTGACTTCTCAATATACAAACATGTGCTTTTGGTGGCCTTTCTTGCCCTTATGGAACCTTCCAATTAGGCATGATCTTAAATGTTGACTGATGTAATTCTTGTTCTCTGTCGTACACCAGTTTTTGCAAAGTTTGGGAACATATCTATTAGGATTATCAACCTTATCCATTGTGTTAGTTTGGGATTTTCAAGGTTATATACTTTTCATTTCGTTCGGTCCCACTTAGATACTGTAGTGGATGGCACCATTACGCATAAGTTAAAGGTTCAAGAATCGAGTGATCCTTGGGTCATGTGATATTTACCTGGACTCCCTGAAAGAAAAACAAGAAAAAAAGTTCAGGGTATATCGAAGTTGTAGCATGAGTTGTTTTTTGGTATTTATTTGCATTTGGATTTCTTGCCAATTATTGTCTTGTTATGCTGGTTTTCACCTTCCTTTGGTTCAGTGACACAAGCTCTGGTGGAAATGACTTGTCACCTGAGGAAAGGAAAGAGCAACAAAAAAGGGAGGAGGCCTTGTATGCAAGCAGCCTCAGAGTTCCTCGCAGGTGTGAAGAATATTTAGCTATGCTTTACTGATTCAGTAACAGATGCCGTCAATTAATAGCATCTGATAGATCTCTTCATGAATATGTTCTACATGGATTTTGAATTTGCTGGTTTTTTATATGCCTGCTTTTAATTCATGTTTTGGTGATTTCATGATCATAGGCCACCATGGAATGCAAAGATGTCTGTGGAAGAGCTTGACGCCAATGAAAGACAAGCTTTCTTAATCTGGCGTAGAAGTCTTGCAAGGTCAGGTCTTACCAAAGGAATTGTTCACATTTTCACCCATGACATATTACTCATTGCTATCACTCTTTATCAAGTGAAATTTATTAAATTAAAATTCAATTATGAATTCTTTGGCGCTTTTGGAACCCTAGAAACAGTGTTTTTCCAAATTGCATTTCATTACTTGTGTGATGTGGGCTGCACATCATGTGAGTATGTATTGCATGGTAGAAAATCTGGTGGGGGTGGTCCAATCCAAGGATTCCTAACATATATAGGAATTATATGCTAATCAATTATCCCCATGAGGATAAGGTCACAGATGATGCTTAAATATTGTCCATATTTATTATTGGTGAATGATTTTGGACTCCATTGTATAAGATTTTGATTAAATGATTAATATTGTCTAGTTTGGATGATATTTATAGGGTAGCCATATTTTTTGTGCTGGAATAATTGATTGAGTCTAAATTGGTCAACTGGACCATTCAAGTGTCTCAGAATAGTTGGCGTCACCATAACTCATTACAACTACTTAAGAATGTGGCTGATTTGGAGCATAGAAAGAAAGGAGACATTGTCATAAGAATCCAAAAAATCTACCAACCAATTTGTAGCAACTGCTAGAACCTGCTCTTGGCTTCCAAAAGATAGGAAATTTGTTCTTTGTTTCTTCATCTCAAAAAATGCAATTAAAATTTCTTTGATAAACCTTAAATAAAAAAAAGAACTCCAAATATGTGAAATAGACTACAAATACCCCCTTAAGGTTATTTCTAGTCCTATTTTATCTGTACAATTTCTTTTCATATACTTTGTTTATTCTTGAAGTCATCAGTAGAAGTTCATGATTTGTTGGCTTTTTGGTAGTCTTAATTTCAGCTATCTTTTGGAGGTGTAAATGACAATTGATTTCCCATCTTCTGTGGTGATGAATCATTTATGCGCTTGTTGATCTCTTAGTGGAAAGAGGAAATATCAGATGTGATCTTTTACTAGGCAGTCCTTTGCACTACTTTGATGCTGTCAACTTCATCTTTTGACACATGAATCTCATGAGGGAGTAGAATAAACTCAAGTAGAATTCTGTTTCATTTTAATTATTGACATTTTCCTGGAATAGCATTGCCTAGATTGGCTAGCCCATCATCATTATGTAGGCTAATTTTTTTTAAGCTGTTGAATTCAGGCTAGAAGATAATGAAAAGCTTGTCCTTACTCCTTTTGAAAAGAATCTGGATATCTGGAGGCAGCTTTGGCGTGTTCTTGAACGAAGTGACCTGGTATTTTTAGGAATTGCTTTTCAATTTAAGCATGTTCGGTATACATACAAACATATATGGACATACATGTATGCATACAGAATTGTTGTTGCAAGTCTGAACCTTAGTCAACCTAGTATACAAACATTTACAATGCACGATGCAATGTACAATGATGCTTCTCTTTCATCCTATTCTCATCATATGAAATTTCAATCTGACATGGGCATACCACATTTAGATACTGATTCCACTTTATTATTTATTTATTTATTTGACAGTTGGTGATGGTTGTTGATGCACGGGACCCATTATTTTACCGCTGCCCCGATCTTGAGGTATTTTATTCTATATCTCTGTGTTAATTTGCAAGCTTACAATCTACTTGGGCTGTTAAATGTGTATTTTGAAGGATTATCTGTGCCAAGAAATGGACATGCATTTAATTAATCCGATTCTTGATGAATGTTTAATAGCCTAGTCATTGTTTCTGTGATGGATGTGATTAATGTATTCTCATTGTAATATATGGAAAATGACATATATCCTTTGTGATCAATGAAAACACCTTTTCAGTACAACTGGTAAATGGCACATACTTCTACTGTTGTATAACCAAGGTTTAAAAAATCAACAAAATGGTACTTGTTTCATTTCTGAAAATGTACTTAGTAGAGCATTATTTTTGTTTACCTTCATTGTTCGCATCAGCCTGCAGCACTATGGAAGAGTAAAGCTTTTTCTTTCTGCTGTCTGGGGCCTAGGCAAGTCCGATCCCAAATTTGCTTGCTTCTTTAGGGCATCACTCGCTCCCAAGGGTTGTGGGGAGGCTTCTAACTAAACCAGAATCATTACCCAATTAGAGGAGAAGAGAGGTCCTTTCTGGAAACTTCTGTTCTCCTGGCTTGCTCCTACTTCCAGGATGCCTATGCCTTTGCTTTCAACCCAAAAAAATGATTCCAAAATAGCAATCATTCCAATTCTACAAGTGAAATTTCAACAGATTTTGAGGATGACTGTGAGCCTTTGGACTTGCTCAATCTGTAATTTTGGGGATTCTTCCTCATTTGTAAATTCAGTAGTCCTTTGGGAGTTGGCATTTAGATCAATTGCTATTCGCATCTGATGGAGGATAATGTGTGAAAGCTGCTAGTTTATTGGTTTGCCTGATTGTATGAGGAGATGGTCTCAGATGTTGTTCTCATTGCTTTCATGGTCAGATGATCTGATGGATATTCTTGTTTCATGTGTAATGCCTCATTTTTTAGAAGCTATTTGACCAAAGGTTAAGGCTGAAACTTTTTCTAAGACAAAAGTGAATGTGAGGTTAGGAATCTTGGTGGTGTTTTTGTCAAATCTGGTCAGAAATAGATGCTAGTTGCAGTAGAAATTGTTCGTCATTGACAAGGTGCTATTTAATGGGCAAAAGCTTCATTCAGGAATGAGGCTTTTAGGATGAGGGATCAGTGACCTCTGCTATCATTTGTTGTTATTTCTTTGGTTTGCTAATTGATTTCTTCTCATCCTTTTTTCTTTTCTGTTTCTTTTTAAATTGTTTGATTGAAAAATGTTTCTGGAATTTCAGTTGTTTTTATTTGCCATTCTGAGGCACTAGTTTCTTGTAGTTGCTTATGTACATAAAACATAGAACATGTTAGTTTATCACTGGTCCTTGGGTTTCCTGGGCTTGGTACTGGCTGTTTCCAGCCCTACCATGAACTCCAGAATGCAGTGGGAAATTGCTGGCTGGATGCCAGCTTTTGAATTTTTTTCCCATGCAATGATGGGAAAGGAAACTTAAAATAGGAGGGACATGGCAATATTGATTATGTAATGCTCCAGGTTACCTTCATGACTGAGTCACTGACAATGTTTTACATGCATGGAATTCCATGAGCTATTGATGATTCTGGGGAACTCAAATCTAAGCATCAAAATCAATGATTTTTAAAGGGAAATTCGTTACCATGGGTATCATTGTAAGAAGTTGGAAGGCCTAGAGCCCTAGACTCTTCATGTTTATTTGATTTTATCACTGAATCTGAAAGTTGTTGTCATGCTGGCCTTGAAATTGTCAACTAAAATTTTTCTGATACCAGTGACATTTTATTGATGTCAGGCATATGCAACTGAAATCAATGAGCACAAAAGAACAATGCTGCTCATTAACAAGGCAGATCTCTTGCCGTTTGAAGTCAGGTCAGCACTTGCTCCTTTTATCTCAATTCTCTTTGGAGAAGTTATGACTGTATTTTATGTATATGCTTTGAAGATAGCGACACTTTTGCAGGCGGAGGTGGGCTGATTACTTTGACAGTCATGGTATTCTTTTCTTATTTTGGTCTGCAAAAGCTGCTTCTGCTGCTCTGGAAGGCAAGAAGTTGAGCAGTCCCTGGGCACAAGATTCTTCTTCACTGAATGCAGATACAAAAATTTATGGCAGGGACGAACTTCTGTCTCGGTTGCAGGCTGAAGCAGAGGCTATTGCTGTAAGGGCTTCTGGAATAAAAAACGATAGTGCCTGTCATTCCCCCAGTTGCAGTGCAGGGAGTTCATCATCTAGGCATGTTGTTGTTGGATTTGTTGGTTACCCCAATGTTGGAAAGAGCTCAACCATCAATGCTTTGGTGGGTGAGAAGCGGACTGGAGTTACTTCAACCCCAGGGAAGACAAAGCATTTCCAGACTCTGATTCTATCCGATCAGCTTGTCCTTTGTGATTGCCCTGGTTTAGTGTTCCCATCCTTTTCCAGTTCCAGGTATGAAATGATTGCTGCTGGTGTCCTGCCTATTGACCGGATGACCGAACACCGGGAGGCGGTGCAGGTTGTTGCCAATCGGGTTCCAAGGCAAACCATTGAAGCCATCTATAATATCTCATTGCCCAAGCCAAAGCCCTATGAGGATCAATCACGACCCCCTATGGCTGCAGAATTTTTGAGAACTTACTGCTCATCCCGTGGGTATGTTAGCTCCAGTGGGCTGCCTGATGAAACCAGGGCAGCACGCCAGATTTTGAAGGATTACATCGATGGGAAGTTACCTCACTTTGAAATTCCCCCTGGAATATCTGATGAAGGATTTGAGGTTGATGGGGAAGGTGAGAATGATTTGGGAGATGGTAGTGAATCAGATTCCTCTGTTGTTGATGATCGTTTGTCACCAGCTGGTGAAACTGTTGGCATTGCACATGTTTTGAATGATTTAGATTCATTTGATACTCCTAATGGGGTGCCTCCCAATGCCAGAGCTGCCACAAGGAAGAAGCCTGCTTCTGCATCCCACAAGCAACACAAGAAGCCTCAAAGGAAGAAAGATCGCTCCTGGAGAGTTGATAATGATGGAAGCGATGGTATGCCAGTGGTGCGAGTGTTTCAGAAACCGGTTAATGTAGGGCCCATGAAGGCCGGTTGATGGCCTTTTAATCTACATAAGCGATGAGCTCTAGATGTTGTGTTTGGCAGTCTGAAATTTTTTGTTTAATCCTAACTGAGCTGCCCTATTGCTGGCTGTATTGTGAAGATGGATACAATAAAAATCAAAATCTGTGTATGCATGCATGCCCATAAATTACGGTGAGCTCTGGCTGATAATTGGATAGGCAAGGAAATGGCATTGCCTATCAATCTGCTTGTATGTTAGGAGGTTGAGGAAATGCTCGAGAGGGAAAATGTAGGGGCACGGTTATCTGTTCTCCTTATTGGAAACTATGGGTTGTAGGACGAGCAGTCGCCGAATAACAGTTATGGTCATGGCAAGGGAGAGAGAGAGCTTTGAAGAAAAGCAATTTTTAAGCCCTATCTTTTCTTTGCAAAGCACCTAAATTAGGGGCACCTTTCAGAAGTAAGTTTTTTTTTCGAAACTATGCCATTTATCAAAACAAGAATTAAGTGGGAATTATACTTGCGAGGACCTTGGGCTGAAATTTCATGGTTGCCAGTGGAATCAAACCAAAGGACAAAGTGTTTTCCTATTTTTATGCTCATATTATTGTTCAGCTTTGTTTCTATTAATTAGTTTTATCATTCGACAAAAAGATACAAGAAACCGATTTTATTGTTGGAGGTACTTTTGGCTTAAATTTTAGAAGGATTGGAGCGATATCGTGGTGTCCCTCTTTTCATGCACAAAAGTGTGCGTATTTTCAGTTTGGAACTTTTCTTTTATAATTTAAAGAAAGGTATAATTCCTATTTGAGTGATTATATTATAACGTATGCCTTTTCATGTATTACAGTTTTTTACACACGTTAACCCATATTCTCAGACGTCTCGAGAGACCGTTTTTTGAAGTTGTCCAAAAGAGTGAAAATAATGTTCATAAAATAATACCGTCAAAAAGAGTGCAAATAATGTCAGTAATATAGTACTGTTAAACATATAAAATCAACTGTGAATTTTTTTATTTTTTTATTTTTTTGCTCAACAGAAAGGGCGATGAATCGATGATGGAAATCAACTGTTGGAAAAAACAGTCGATCAGCACATGTTTACCATGTTTCAACAAGACTAATGGCAGGTAAGAGTTGTCAGGAGAAGGAAAGAAGTTTTCAAATCAGCGTATTCGAATATCTTGCCGTGCGTCTTTTTGGGTGGTAATAGGAACCAGTTCGGTGAGCAGCTTCGGCAGTTTCAGGTTCAGCTTTGTTTGTTTTGGTCTGGTCTATTTAACCCGGAGTGCTCTTTAGCAGGAAGGTTGGCTTTGCCATGCATGCTATGTCGGCTTTGCATTTTGGCACTTGGTTTGGGTTTTTTAGATGTCATTAGAACTGCCTCTTTGGTGGTGGTTTGGAATGGAGAAAGTGGAGTTTTAGTGCTTCATGCAGGTGCGTTTGTAGATGGTGCGTTTAAGCAGAATGTATATTGGTTTCTTGAGTTGCCATTCACTTGCCTTCTTTCTTCCTCTCTCTCTCTCTTTTTTTTTTTTAATCTTTTTCTTATTTTTCGCTCTTTTACTGGTTTGGTTAGCAGGGTAATTCAATTCAGATTTCACCTATTTCAACAGCACTAGGCAGCTCAACCCAAGAGGTGAGCAAAGAGGAGGATGGCCCCAGAAATGGCCTTCAACTTCAATGTTGGATTTTAGAAGGTATTCTGGACAAAAGATGAGTTCGTTTCAAGGGTGGATGGACTAGCGAGGAGAAATCAGGGAGCTCACTATACATCCATGATGTGAGAGCCCTCATCTTTACAGGTACTAGAAAGCAGCAGATCCAAGAAATGGATTAACTGATC